>CACRXP010000963.1:81933-108327 GCA_902702965.1 Spirometra erinaceieuropaei | reverse complement strand
GTTTTGCTGGGGTCGGGCTGGAGACATGGAACTTATTCTCCAACAGGGTAGTGGAGACTTAGAATGCTCTGCCTACGGGTGTCATTATGTCCACATCTGTAGAGGTTTTATGAGGAAGCCGTATCAGCGGAGCATTACGAACGATAATGCTGTCCGGCCGTCGTCGTCTAACACTCTCTATAAAATACGTATTACTGGTCCGGTACTACTGCGCACATTCCAGTGATGTTTTTTTATGAAATTTTCTTCCTATATCTAAATCATTGCACATACTTGCCGCCATATACAGCGACTCTCGAGGACTGTTTGCATCATCCTAATTGATCTGTAACATGTTGTGCTTACAGTGGTTCGGCTTTCTTTTCTGGTGACGTCTGCCGCGTGTTCAACGGCAGGGTTGGAGCAGGGATAGTGACCGTGGACTTACGATGCATCTACTGCACTTCCTCCTTCTCCCTCACCCGTGCCCCGTGTCATGAAGCAGTCAGGAAGACCGAAGATGTGTGAGGGCGCAGGTGGCTAGAACGACGAAGACCCGCACCTTAGTGTGTGCAACCACACCGGTTCGGAACCCCCCGAGTGGGAGTGCCATATAGACACATTAAGAAGGAGCCGTTTCAGCCTGACTCTCATTATAATGGTCGGCCATTCGACGTAAACAAAGGCGGAGCAGACTGCGGGATCCGATTTATCCCGCCATTTTTCAGCCTTCCAGGCCACGGCTTTTAGTGTACCCTGGTAGTCTCAAGTACAGCAGCTTTTTCACAGTGGGTAATTATGCCCTTACATTCGACCTCACGCACTCTACTCTATCCAGTACACCGATCGACTGTCCCAAGCGGCCAATCTGTGGTAACCATTTGCAAAATTTTTACTTGTGCATAACATTTATGGGTATATAATTTGTAAATCATTTCCTAAACTTATATTTATTCAGAAAAGACAGTGGCGATTGAACGTTCCTTTCGGTAAATTCTCATCAGGCCAATACAGTTACATAGGGCGGGGTACAGTGAGTGAAACAAAAATCGATAAAAGTTAGGTTTTAAATTACAGGCTCGGCAAGAGCGGAAGGACGCCGAAAGTTGTATGTGGTTAGTCAACCTTTGACCACGGTATGCGCGGAGCCTGAACAAGGTTCTTTTGGACGCATAGGGTCGGTTTTCGTAACCTTATGGCGGCCGCTTCTGCTGTTGCTAACAGGCGCTGGCCCAGTAGCTTAGGGTAGCTCGAGGGGACCTTGTAAATCACACGAAATGCTTCAGTGGGGTCTACACGATGCCCTGAGTCCACTGAATGCGCAAGGATGGCGCTGTCTATTCTCCTAGTTTCACCCTTTGCCAGCCATGCGGGAAGGTGCTCTCGTATTCTTTTGGAAAGGCGCCGACTCGTACGACCAATATAACCTGCTCCACAGGAGCAAGTGAATGAGTAGATGCACATTGAGGCGGTCTGAGGTGGCAGCCTATCCTTGCCTTCTCCGCGTATAATAGGGTTATTAGAGAATGATATGCGAACCCTTGCTGCTGGGAAGGTTCCCGAGACAGCTTGGTCAAGGCGTCTTCTTAGGAGTTCACCTGCAACGTCTCCTTGGAAGGGGACTTTGAGGAACAACGTTTTCTTTTCGGCGGTTAGTGTGGTGGGTTTTGTGGTGTGAATTTCGATATCATTAACCGAATTTTCACAATTTACCTTCGTTCTTCACTGGATAACACTGACAGCTTAATCTGCTCTAGCGTGACCGTTTCGTGTGGCTTATCTTGACATCTTTTTGGTGTGGGATTACGTTATCAACCGCCCTAACTCCTTAAAAAAGAACTCATGCTGATAATGGGAGAGGTAGATGAACGATATGAAAACAACACACCCGAGCGTGTCACTGTTATGACCCGCCTGGTACGTGAAATCCCGTGGAGCGTATACGCACTCGACCCTGGTCCCCAATACCAAAGCAGCTGACGAAGAAAACACGGCTGGCCACGGAAAGTGTATTAGCAAAACACTGCAAGTCACGACTAGTTAAAGGTGACGCTTCCTTATAACACGCTATTGTGGTTCGTCGGCATTCGGCCCAATGACCTTCGGGCAGAGGGGAGTAGCCAATGGGAAGGCGCCTGATTGAGATGACAGAGCTGTAGAGAAAGCAAACGCACGTGATCTCCACTGATTGGTTGGCTCATGTTTTGGGAGTGTAGGCACTCCCAGCAGCCACACACGCGACATGGTCCCTATGCACACACATCACGACGGTTCAGATCTCACATGTAGCAACGGAGACGCATGGAGAAAGGAGCAGAGGAACGGACTTGCCACCTGTGTGAGAGGTTTCGGTTGTTTGGGATGTTAGATACGTCCACGGTGATGGGGAACGCGTGATGACATGGTCTTATCTACGGCGATTCGCTGAAGGTTTTCATGAGGAGCTGTGCCTGTCCCAAACGACGGCTGAGTGTACGAGGCCAATGCGAACAGTTGAGGCGATGGCTTTTGGTGTGTTCTGGTGCTCAAGGAATTGTTTCGCCAGTTACCGTGAGGTGGATTCGCCAGTGACCGACTTGGTCGATGCGTGACATGAGTGTGCTGTGGTTATGTGGACAGGATATATTGGGGAATGCCAAGTCGGTTGCCGGTTTGCTGCTAATGGCGGAGGAATTGGTGAATGGAAAGTTGATTGGCCTGGGGATGTAAGAGTTGGTGAATGTGCTTAAACTAACTACTGAACTACACACTAACTAGTGTGAACATCACAAGAAGTTTAATTCAAAATACCAAGTCCTTCGGAAAATGTTACAAACTCTATTTCTTACACTCTGAACATTGGTTTCCCAGGACATCTTCAGGCGTGCAACAAATGTTTAAAATAGTCGCATTCTCAAACATCCCCAAAAATCGATACTGCCCTTTCACTTCTGTCAGTCAGTCATGACTCTAGCTTGACATCTCGTACGGATTGCCTATCTCCCCTTCCACTTTTCACTGAGGTTGTTGTACACGGCGTGAAATTCAGTGTGTCGATTAATGAATAATTCTTAGGAATGTACGGCCTTCAAAAATCTCCGCCCTTACTAAGCGGGAAGACAATAGCAGTGCGAGTTTTATCCCTAGCGGATTTATAACCTGTTTCCAGTGTGTGCATGGCAACTTAGGACAAGTGATCTCACCATTTCCCGGTAAACGCCCAAAATGAAAACTTGTATAACACTTTCGTACGATGAAATCGTGTTCGAATCCGTTGAAAAACATCCGAGCAAACAATTGCGAGTGGAGCACAAACCAACGATCACATTACGTAACCTGCTCGTACACACTAAGGATCCCCTAATTGGGGTCTCCACTTTTGTCAAGCTGATCGGAAGGCAGGACTGTCTTTCAAAACCCCTACTTTTAATGGTCGGCACTTTCCTTCTTTATAAAAAAAACATATGAAATCACGTCGGATTGTTTCCTTAATCTCATAGTTGCTCTGATTAGTCTGGCAGAACGATAGCTTTCCGCCAGTGACCTGAAAACTTTTTCTCCGGAGTACGACTGAATTCTTATCATTTGAAGCCGTTATATAATTCTAAGTCACTAAGCCCCGGTTCGTATATTTCTAAATACTAATAAACTCAATTGAAGAATAAGAAGAAGAAGAAGAAAAAAGGGCGATCGAGCACGGAAACATTCTGTTTATTGTTCTGAGTTTTTGAACTCGCGCAGAGGCCCATCGTCAGGAACTTTTGGGAGAAATCCCAGAAGGAATATGTTCAAAAGAAGGGGGAGAAGATGCGGTCGCTGGAACAAGAAGTTTGTTTACCTGACACTTCGGATTCTCACTCGAACCCATCATCAGAGACGGTTTCAGATAAAGGTGGTGGAGGCACAAGGACTGCAGTATTTGTAGTACGTAGCTGCGTGGGGCCACGTTCGTATGGTAATTAACGGCTCTTCTGATCACCACTGGGGGTCGTAATAAAGGCGACGATGGCTCCTCAGTCCGCGTCCGAGTCGTTAATTGCCGAAATTTCGTAATCCGTTTTGGATGATGGCGTGATGACTGCTCGGCCATTCGGCTCGCTGTCACTGCGACTTTTGCTTTCCTGCACCATCCCCACGTGATTGATTCCCTTGCCCAGGGAACGTTTCAACACTAAATATGAAAAGGGAATGTCATTGCGCTTGTTAATGGACTGCGGGCCTAAGAGCCATGGTTCGAGCAGTTCGCGACTCACGCGTTTGTCAACTCTTGCGAGGATTTTGACCTCTTGAAACTTGAAAATATAGCCAGGCTCCGTGGAGTAAACCGCCACCTGAGAGCCGGCGTCAAATACCAACCAAGCTCATGACGCAGATGCGGCATAAATGTGGCCAAAGGGAAACAGCTGGACCCACGCTTTATCTGTTCTAGCTAGATGAATCCGACAACAGATCAGGGAGAAAAGTGACAGTCCGCTTCCAAAAACAACAACATACTCTTGGAATAACAATGGATCAGTTTAGAAATAACTACAGTTTATAGGCTAACTCATGAAATGTCGACCGAAATTCCGAAACGCGTTTTCGTTTCGAAAAGATTAAGTAAATAAGGTTGCAAAACTAATAATCGCGCAGCATAATTCTATAAAAATTCAGTTACCTCAGGATGCCGGCTTTCGAACAAACTTCTTTCCGGCTTCATTCCAAAACTATACGCTGTAAGAAAATGACTACTGGCGTAGCAAGCATTTTTCTCATTTATTTTCGATACCCTTATATTTCATGGAAAACATGCATAAAAGCATTCCTTCCTTTGCTCATTCGGTGGAAAATTACGTCTTCTTCCAATTTTATGCTCGAGGGAGGGGTATAATTCAGTTATCAGGGACTTTTCCAATTGCCGAATAATTTCGAACTCAACCTGCCGTTACGCTAGCATTCAGGGTTTCCAAACTACAAGCCGTATATTTTCCGCGTACGGAAAACCATACATTCCTCTACGGTAGTAAGAGGAGACCATATTGGATGCATAACATTTAACAGTAGATTTAAGCCATATTGCTAACTCTACAAGCCACAATGTTAAAGGCAGAGGCATGACGTTTTATGAACGACCACTTCACGGTACTTAAAAATCTCCCAGTTAGAAACTTTTTAAAACCGAACTATAACCTTCCTTTGAGTATAAAATCAAAAGAAGGCGTCATTTTCTGCCGAATGAGTAAGAGAACGAACATTATCATGCATGTTTTCCATGAAGTATAATTGAACTTTTAAGGGCATCGAAAATCAATGAGAAAAATGCATGCTACGTAAGTAGTCATTTTTTTACAGAGTATAGTTTTTTCATGCTGCCGGAAAGAAGTTCGATCGAAAGACGACATCCTAAGGTAACTGAATTATTATAGAATTATGCCGCATGATAATGAGTTTTACAACCGTATTTAATTAATCTTTTCGAAATTAAAACACATTTCGAAATTTAGGTTGACATTTCATGAATTAGTCCACCTACTGTACGTGAGGGAACTTGTAAGTAGTTCGACTTAAGTTTGATATTCAAAGACGGCAAAATTTCCCAGATTATTTCTTAACGCTGCTTTCGTTAAACGGCGCCAGTTAATTACGGATAAACTATTTGTCAACTTCCAGCATAAAAATACCAGTTCTAGTGTGCATATGCACGGGCGCTGTTATAGCCTTTATGACCAGACAAAATAAGCGCTGTTGTATATTTGTTGACGCATTTTGCCTTATTCTGCTTCTAGAAAAACGCAACAGAGTGACCGTCCTGGGGGCCACTGGATCCTCTGCGATGTATCAAGTTTGTGATGATGTAAAGGCCCCTGGTGCAGTATCGCAGGACAGCCAAGATATCAGACTTGTTGTTGACTTTAGTATTCTGTTGGGTAGTTAGCCAACTTTATATGGGAACGCTGGTGACAATGCCTTTGACGTCAAAATACCAAGGCCCTCTTATGAAAGTTGCTCTAACTGGATTGAAAAATGCTCCCACGTTCTTATGCGAATCATTTACCATCCTGTCTGAATTGTGTGTTCTTGCTAATTGTTATAGCAAAAGGACTTCTTTATGCCAAACCGATCACGTCGTTACGCGTTTCAAGATTTAGGTCATTTTCAATAGGTGACCTCAGCATGGCAAAGATTAAAGATTTAAGATACAGGATCTCGTGATTACGCCGGCTAATGCCGCACATGAAGGAGATATCAGATTAAAAACAGAGGGAGACATGGTTTTCGAGGATTTGTGTACACCCACATCAGTTGCTGACCGAACCAAGTGAGTCCGCCCATCGAGTACTTAGAAGATTTGACGGCGCGCAGCAAAAAAACACGTTCCGACGCCCTCAGTATAGACGAAACGTTTGTGGCAATTTTCGAAGAAACACGAGGTTTGGTAAATGAAGTCCGCATTCTTTCAAGACTGAATTAGATCAAATGGGAAAACATACTGGTTGGCCCAACGAGAGCTCCGTCAACAGTTTGTTACGGTTATATCCGTATGCATAGGAAAAACTACCAGCCCGTAGCTGCGTTCGAAGTAAGCGGTGGCACCTATACAAGAGTAACAGGAAGATGGCTTGCACACTCATTGTAAAATTTGGCTGAATGTTCCACGTAAGTAAGCAAACTAGTACGCCAACTTTCATCACCAGGTCATTTGCCCAATGGAAAACTTGGGAATTAAGGCAACTGAAATCAACAAATATACTTCGCGTTCAGACGCAAATAGTTTCGCAGAACAGGAATCTTTACGCCTAGTTCCCCGGAAACTCCTCAGTCCGCTAAAGACAAACACTTTGTGCAATATGTTTAACGCAATTTTCTGTCATCGTGCCGACGGACTTAAAGCAACACTAGTTACTTATCTAGTCAAAACGGATCCTGAGCGTCGATTTTAGTGTGTAGTATGCAGCTAATGCTGTTCTGCTTAGAGGAAATCGTATGTGAAAATTTAGCCTGTTTTCTCAAAATGCACAAACACTTAAACCACAGCCCAAATGAATTTCCTCAAGAACGATTACGCCTGACGAAACGCTCTAACTACAAGAATGGTCCTAGGCAAGAAGCTAGGTAGTAAGAGAAATGTCCCTGCTGCCTTTGAAAACTAGAGCAAGACAGTGACACCATTAGCAATGAAGAGTTTGTTGAGACGTTTTACGGATACTGTATTGTCTGAAATGTAGGCTAGTGAATTAGAAGGCACTAAGACCACAGGAGTTCCCTGGTGCGTATTCGCAAAGCCGATCCACATGAGTCACTCACAAGTACCAATGCGTGGATTGTGATACCTTTCTGCCTGCGCTAACGGCCTACTGAAAATATTTTTCACAAGATCTCTATTGCTTGCAGCTGAGATTTAGATTTTAGACTGTAGTTTTTCGGATTTAAGCAGCCCGATTGCCAGATCAGGTCCCGAAGAGCAGCATAAGACAGTTAGCATTAGAAGAACCAATTATTGTGCACGAAACTCCGGACTGTTGTCTCAGGCAGCGGTGGCCACTGGAGAAGCTGTGGCCTGTGCTGACGCTGTCAAATCATGCCTAAAAGAGAGAGTTTGCGGAGCAGACTCAAACGTTGTCCGATTGGTGTGTGTTCCATTAACTGAGGGACAGCTGCATCCTTGTCTAAAATAAAGTCAGTCAAGTGGCTGTGGGTCAGCGCGCCTGGGACAGATCGCTGCGACGGTGAATGATCTTGAGACAGCGATACCCTGAACAAGAACATCAGACATCGCGGCAATGACTGTCCGCACCAGTACCTCGCCAGACACAGAACGATGTGAGATTGCCCATCGTGAGGCAAACGATGAGATTAAAGAATTGATCTTGTGCACATGCAGGTTTGAGAACGTCTGTTGATGATTACAAGGGTCCCTCGGACAGCGGGCGAGGTTGGTGTTGCGACGTGTGCAGAGATGCTGTTGAAGCATCAGCCGGTGTGTGCTGGCGGGATCTCGTCAAATTGTGCCGGCGAGATAGTACGCTGGTATGGAACGGATGGACTTCTCAAATATAAGGCGTCCCGGTGGGTGCTGCGTCAAACGAATCCGCCTCACAGTTGTCCAGACGCCAAACTGGGAGTCAGTACAGTGTCGAAGGTTCGAAATATCATCGACGCATATAATATCGCATGTTGAGTGCATGCAAACAGCTCACGAAGGATGATTCCGTTGGTAATGGACTGAGAGATTTTTCGGACAAAAGAAAGACCCGTCCCGGTGACAACACATCTGGATAACTACTCTACACAGTTTTATTCGGATACTCACCTGGACTTGTATGGCTGATCTGTATTGATGACGTCCATCCCGCTGGTGAAAGGGTCCGAGCAATCGCGTTTTTCTATCTGTGAGCGCAATGAGTGACACGGGAAATACACCGGGATAAAATTAAGTAGGAATTTTGTGGCGAATTAGCCCAACCATATCTGGCAGTTGTGTCTAAACAATCTGATCAACCAATTGAAGGTTCTCAAGTCAGAAAACAGGGAAGAAGGTGGATAGTCTCTTATTGAGGCCGAGAGTGTGCACGCATCCCTGCAAGCAGTTGCAAATAGGGTTCTCACCGGACAAATGTCAGTCGAAGTGTATGCGTCTAAATTTCGTCCGCCTGCCGCTAATCGGTGAAGAGCGAGGTATCGCTCAGCCTCACGGTGTCACAAGACGGAGGTTGAGTCAAGCATGATAGGCTGGTTGGGGCGGCATGAGTAAGCGGCTACGCTGGTGGCCGTAAGAGCGGGCAGCTACAGTGTAGAGTGCAAGCATTATTAATTAGGTTCTTTTTTATTTTTGTTAACGACTCCCTGAGCGGTATCCCAATTCCTTTGAGGCGACCGCGACGGAGCACAAACCTGACACCCTAACGGAAGAGTTGCGCGGCCCGACATATAGACCCAAGGAAGAGTAGACTGAAGGTTGGCTTCTCTCCCACTTTTGGTTTTCTTATCTGTTTCCCCGCGGCCGAGTAACTTGTGACTTGCCCTCCTCTTCATAACCCTCTTTTAACAAACGTTGACGAGTTGATCTTGACATTGCTTGTTGAAATTCGTTTGTATGAGTGTATAAGAACTTTATGGAAAAAGACTCAGAAGTGAACATGTCTGCAGTCGCTTCCGTTGACGACTAACATAAAAAGCCTTCGAAGGACGCCAATCTAGACAAAGTTAAGCCGACAGGTAACCTGGTAGTGCATGAAAATACTCGAAACGGTCATTTGCACGGTAATACCTGTGGCTTGTTCAGACGGTCACATCAAACAAAAACGTGAATTCAATTGGCCAAGCAGGCAGTCGGATCAGTTCGTTGAGCCCTCTATGGTTTACATGTGGTCTTTAGCTGGCGACGAAAATGCTCGAACATGCCATTGCCTTCTGGGTGCATAGTGCATGTGCAGTTACTTAAGGTGGGGAGGACTTGGAAGAGGGCAAACTCGAAGTGGCCACCTCCGTCACTCGTAACCGTTTCTGTGGTACGGAAAGTGGCCACCTAGACACTGACAAAAGCTTTTAACGATGGCATTTGCCTTCTCATTCGGCTGGGTTATGGTCTCAGCGCAACGTGTGTATCGATCTACGCAGGTAAGGAGATGAGTGTGGTATTCTGATGGAGGCAAGAGGCCTGCGG
Source organism: Spirometra erinaceieuropaei (assembly GCA_902702965.1). Classification (NCBI taxonomy): domain Eukaryota; kingdom Metazoa; phylum Platyhelminthes; class Cestoda; order Diphyllobothriidea; family Diphyllobothriidae; genus Spirometra; species Spirometra erinaceieuropaei. The sequence goes on along the minus strand of CACRXP010000963.1, from coordinate 98,726 downwards.
CATCCAAATATGCATGGCTGAGCCGGGCGTGGGGTCTAGAGAAGATGCCTCTTGGGGATTTGTGGTGGCGCCGTACCTTGTCCCATTGCCAACTCAGACACGACCGTGCCCATGCTTTAGCGTCATTGTCCTTACTAGACCAGACAAACCTTTCCGAGGGAGGCTTTTTGAGGCCTGAATCCCAGGACGAGCGAGTCCGTGGAGCGATCGAAAAACAGCTTAAGGCATCGAGCCAAGCACGAAAAGCGATACGAAATAGTCAAGCCGTCACAAAGGATTGTGCCAGTGCTAGTGGTGCGGACTCGACCGTGCCATTCTCCTGAGCCCTCCCCCGTCTCCAGTCTTCTTGACTCTGTCTTGGCGCCGGGTCCAAGTGGGGGAGGAGGATAGAGTGTGGTAGTGCAGCGCAAGTCTGCTCTCACTATAAATCACGCGCAAGTCACCGTTCCTGCTCTCAGCCTGCCGTGAAGCACAAGGTGGATGACGTTGAAACCGGCGGTCGAACTATTGGTTAGGGGAACATCTACAAGCTGTCGTCGGGCATTTCGCGCGGATCAGCCTCTTCGGACATCTTCGGATCCAATGCAACAACAATACGACAACTTTGCCTACTGACTCCCCGAAGACCGCCACCGCCGTTCCCGCTGAAACCCACAGGACGCCCAAGAAGGCGATCACCACCACTGTGGAACAAAAGCCCGACGTCCGACGCCGCAGCCAGTGCACACCATCACCTACATTATCAATTTTACACACCCGCGACGACGGCTTTAAACCCCCTAGCTCCCACTATCGGCAAGAACATTCTCGAAGCCCCGCCAACCAACACCCTCACAGCCACGGCTCCCATCACCGGCTGTGCGGTTTCGACACCAACCTGTCCCCATTACGATAACACCTTTACACCACACATCGGCCTAGTCGGTCACTTGTCATTCCACCATAGTGAGACCGGCGAGCCACTGTCGGAGTCACGTCATACACATCCCTCACTTGTACCCGCCTCAGTTGTCCACATTGCCGACACACATTCAGTCGTTTCACAAGCCTACTCGGCCGGATACGCATCCACGACAGCAAAACTCCCTGCAATTTTAGTATCCTGACAAAACCTTGCACATCCGACAACTCTGCCATTTGCAATACCACCAACACTCCTATGTCGGCATCGTTAACACAAGCACAACAGCAACCAACCTATCTTGTCTATACTACCATAGCACATGCACATTACGCATCGGCCTGGTCGTTTGCTTGAGAATCCATCGCACAGAGGCTGGCAAACCAGTGCCAGGAGCAGTGGTGTACACCCGCCGAAACCACCCCAACTGCCCACAGAGTCACGAGCATTCGGTCACCTCGTGGGCTTACCTGCCTGAGAGCGCATTCCTGCATATCCGTGGGAAACCACTGCGGGACAAACTTACTTACACTTCTCCCCACCAACACAAACACCCCACATGGACTGGTCCTACATCAGCCACCAAGGGCGCGGAGTAGGTATATCGGACATAATTGGGAAGCGTGTTATTGAGATAGTTTTCCTTGTGGCCTCTGGTACCTTAACACATGTGAAATTCGAGCGTATCGGACAATCAACTGATGCATGGGAGACGGAAGAGAGAGTGCTGTCTGTCATAGTGACTCAGTATGCCCGGCAGTCGAGGCATATTTCTCACTATTAACAACCTGATGTGCGTCCAAACTGTCACGGTGCGATAAAAGCCGTGGCTTGGAAGGACGTCAGCCGACGGAATAACTCGGTCTTCGTCTGAGGACGGATAACCAGGTTACAAAGGCTCCGTCTCAACATGGTCATTCAGTTGGCATCCGAGCTTCCTTGTTTCTGCGGAAATTTCGTCCACCGTGCTCGGACCAAGCGTGTGCGGCACACGTGGACGTCCAAACCCAACTTATATCATCCTGTCGCCTGAGCCCGGCAGGTGTGGGGAAACGAGTTGGGTGGATGCAAAGCAAGTCTGCTTCGCCCTGTGACACATTCATGCGCGTCAATTTTGTTGTAGCAAGAAATGCGTCCATTTGTCATGGAGCTGGGTTGCCAAGTGTCAGCTCCACTCGCTCTTCACATTCCCATCCAATAGTGGCTTGTGCGAGTCAGGTCGAATGATGGCAAGATTGATCACAGTGATTGGACTGTCCAAATAGCCAGTGTTAAATACGACCTACTTCCTTCGACGCATGTGTCAAGCTACACAAGTGAAAGGGGAACATCCTCAGATGCCACGTTTCGTCCACGATAACGATGCTGGCAAATTTTACCGCATGTCTTTTGTATGAATGTTGATTGATGGGATGTAAGTGTGACCAGTTTTGGGTTCTACGCAGGTGATGGCTGCGCCTAACTGGAACCCAACAATTAAATGTGGTCCCTCGAAGTTAGGCTCTGCCTAGCGGCCACATCTAGGCGGCATGTGAAAAAGGTCGCTTTGCTTGCATTGGTCCGACGGTCGATGTAGGCTTTGTGTATTCTGTGCTTTTCGGTGAGTATGTTGCTGATGGCTGCGTCGTTGTCGTCAAGCCGGTCCTGGTGTTGACGACGACCGCGTCCGAGGACATACAAGGCAGCGGACTGGACGACGTTCCGTAGTTGACACCACCGTGTCTCCACGGCGGTCTTATCGTCTGGGGTCTGTAGGTCTTACGGTTGCTGAAATCGAAGGGCTGAGCAAGCGAATTCCGCAGAAAACTGTTTAATTCGTCCACTGGTAGCTTTCCACGTGGACTTCTTAGAGGTTTCAGTCGAAGCCTCATCTTGGAGATGACGAGGCGATGGCGACCCAGCTGTCGGCGTCGCAGATCGCCCTGGTCATCAGCACGTCCCGTCCATCTCACTTCCTGAAGGGAACAAAGTCCTGCAACTGCCAGCGCTGCGGTCGTGGGCGCATCCAGGTTGCCTTCTCCAGCGCCGGCAAATGGAAGGAGGTGCTGACCAAGAGGAGATGGAGTTTCGCGCAGGTTAGCAGAAGAAGGAGACTATTATCGTTATAGCCGCCGAGACGATGGGGACCCAACACTCCCTCACGCGTAGCGTGGTCTGTCCCGATGCAGGGACTGAGGTCCCCAGGGGGCGATCAGCATATGCGTCTTCGGCGCAGTCGCCAGGAGGGCGTGCAGGTATTCACAGAACTTGCTCCTCCCCTCGTCGGATTTGGTCATTGGTGACACGTAGGTGCTGATGACAGTGACGAATTTTCTTCCCCAAAGACCTTCAGGACATGGATCGGCATCCCTTGACATTTGCTGACTGAGTTTATGGAAACACAATCAACCCACCCCTCATCCCACAAAATCTCACCACAATGCCCAACATGATCAGGACCACCACCACCACCACCACCACCACCACCACCACCACCACCACCACCTTATGGCATACCCCCTAAATAGACACCTCTACAACCCACTCTTGCTTGCATTGCTATAGCGTGTTTTAAATGACCAAGACGGCTTTTAGTAAGATGAATTTCGGAAGCAGATTAAAGAACATTTTATGATTGAGTAGCTGGAATGCGACCCAAAATTAAGGGCCGTCGAACTATAATCTCGTTCACTTCACTCGCTCGATTATCCAGTGAAACGCGCCACTCAAAACAAAAAGGGAAACTTACGCTTCTGTAGTTATAAAGGATCTTAAGTTTTTAGGAGTACATGATTACTCTCTGAAATTGACAAAATGCTTCGCCTTTGTTGGAAGCTAGGAGACGTCATACTCACTGGATGCATGGCTCTCAATTCGGTCTTTCTCGCGGGAGACTTGATCGCTAAGACCTGTCACAGTGGTACCAAATCGCAGTTGTTCACAAACTCATGAATATAATTGTGCACTTTACTCGGTACTCCGTAGAATTCAGTTCCAAAAGAGCTTTCATAACCCCACCAACCCTTCAAGTTACCGTCATTCCACCAAGTCTCCGTTTTCTGAAAAAACGAATGTCTGCATCTTCGTACTTTCTATAAAACAACCGCTTTCCGGTTTAGTTTCCCTTTGTCCATCTACATTGCGAATATTTGAGACCTCATTTCAGTCCGTGTGACCACATCCAACCATATAAATTACTCCTGTGATTTGGAATTGTATAATAGTTACCAAGCTACGCGCATAGGTGATGTAACCATAATCTTCAGTTTAATATCTACCGCTATCCCGCCAACAGACGTCGTCAAATAAGAATCAGTAGGAGGGACTCAAAGGAAGTCCATCGAAAACCATGAAGCAAGCCTGCTGTACGCCAATCTTGGTGAGTCCTCTACGATCCCTCCAGTTTCAATACCTTGAACGATAAGCAATTCAAGCAATTATCTGCATTAAAAAATTTTAACCAATGGGAAGAGTAATTCTTAGGTTGCATGCCTTTTTTCTTCAGGATTACTTAGTAAACCGTCGAAAAGGATTTTTCGGTTTTGTCCGAAAATCGGTTCAGATGAGTTGTGAAAATCTGCCAAAACACTCATGAGCCAAGTGAGCCTGACAGTTATCTGGTGGATTCTAAGTTGACTGCTTAGGGAATCTTGCTTGGGCATTCAACGTACTGCATAAGAATTGGTGGATCCTGTACGGATTAGTAAGGTAGGCGGGCAATGCGACCCGAGCAATTTTAAACTCACGGCTTCCGCCCGGGGCCTCGTAGCTCAGGTGGTTAGTGCGTTGGCCGTACACAAGCCTTTCAGGACAGCTGAATTTTTCATAATTGGTTCGCATGTATTATCTAAATCTGCCAAAACACCTACTGATAATAATTTTGGTATAAAAATACTCTCGTGTGAAAATGCGCGTCACCTCAGTTGGACGCAGGTCTGACAGTGTACTAAGTAAATACTAGCAAAATTGTCTAACCTACTAATTAGCCCGGGGTCTGCAGTTGAAAAACTGCGCTCAAACAGCCTATGCAGAATACACAGCAGTGTGGATTCCGAAAACATTGAGGTACCACAGGTATGATCTTCGGGTCTCGCCAACTGCAGGAAAAGTGTCGGGAAATGAGGACCAACCGATACACCATCTTCCTAGATCTAATGAAAGTATTTAACACAGTGGATCGTTATGGACTCCGGGGAATCGTGCTGAAATTCGAATGTCCTGAGCGATTCACCTAAACTATGAGACAACTTCACGATGGATGATGGCTTGCATAACGAACAGCGGGGCGATCTCTGAAGAGTGCGCAGCGACCAATGGGGAGAAGCCGGGTTGCGTACTCGCTCTCACTCTATCCGGTCTCATGTGCTCGTCTGAGATGATGGGCATCCACCGTAAGGAGCGGCATCAAGCACCGAACCGACGGAAAACCGTTCAACATCTGCCGCCTAGCGTCCACAGCCTGCTGCCTGCGAATGACTGTACTCTAAACACCACAAACGAAAAGAACGTGCAGCAGATTGTGGGTGTGTTCGCAGCCGGCTGCTCAGGCTTTGACATGACCATCGGCATGGAGAAGGTAGTTGACCTGCACTAACCAGCGCCAAATGCTGACTACGCCAAACCCCGTATCAATGTCAGCGGAACTTACCTCACAACAGAGAAATTAGCGCACCTTGGGAGGTACAATTTCAAGAAGCATCACGACCAACGACGAAATCGTAGGCCAGGTATTCAATTCCTGTAAGGCCCTTGACCGGCCAAATCGCTCCATCTGGAACCCTTGTGGCACCCTACTTAACACAAAACGGAAGATATCGAGGACAGTAGTCTTGACGGCGCTCTTGTACGGGGCTCCAAAGAATACTAAATGTGAGACGGTAGGAAAGGATCCCAGACACTGAGATCTTGGAAAGAACCGACGTCCTCAGTATCCACTTCATGTTGAGGCAAGTGCGACTGAGATAGAACGGACATGTCGTGAGGATGGACGACTATCACCTGTCCAACCAACTACTCTCTGACGAGGTAGCTACGGGTGGTCGCAGACAAAAAAGCGTCGCTAAAAGGACACTTTGGAGACCCCCTGCAAATCAATACGAAGACCTGGCAGGACCTTGCTCAGGATGAACAGGCATGGCGTACTGTTGTAAAGACTGGTGCAGCCGGCTTCGAATAACCGCCACCAAGGCAAGAAGAAAGGCCCGCGAGGCTCAAATGATACAGACAAATGACGCCAGCACCCAACCTCTGTCATGGTGTTCACATTGTCGACAGACATTCCGGACAGAGATGGGTCTTATTGGACATCACCGTACCCGGTGCAATGTCAATACGACCATCCCGCCTCTCACCTCAAAATACACCACCACACCGCCAACACGAGTATCACCAATGATGACACCCTTACCGTCCCGCAAAGCATTTTCACCACTCCCTCTACCATCAGCAATATGGAGTTACTTCCAGTCTGCTCCTATTGTGACTTCATTTTCCACTACGCGTAGACCTGGTCAGCCACTTGTGAATCCATCGCACTGGGACCGCAAACCAGTGTCTGCAACCCCGATAGACACCCGCCACACACGCCTCCACTGTTTACAATGCTCCAGAACGTTCACTTATCGGATAGGACTGTTCGGCCGCAGGAGTCTCCTCTACTAAGCCCCGTGCTCCAGACCCCATCACAACATTTTGCCCTACCTGCCCAAGCACTTACGCACACGTCTCTGAGTCACATATGAGCGCTCTCCACACCTCGAGCTACAACTCGTAACAGTCCTAACTCTTTCCGGTAGCAAGCATTTGATATCGAGTCGTCGTCAGCGTTATTTACAGCGCAACGTCACCCGGCAGAACATGCGTATATCACGAGGAAAGCATGCTTTTTGTGCATTCCACTGCATTACTCGGCGTCGGGGTCGGTTGTGGCCCGCGTAGACGGACTGTCTAGCTCTGCCAACCACCTCGCAGAATTTCATCATCAAGGGGTTCACAGCCTTGGACAATTGGCTGGTGCATGAGAGAAGGAAAAGCGAGTGAAGTTAAAACTGGGGAATCCATTCTCAAGCCACCCAACGCATCACCAAGATAAATCTGGCGCGCTTGAACCAATCACGGCGCACTAAAAGTCGTGGCCTGGAAGACCTTCAGTTTGCGGGATAACTCGGTCCTCGCGGTCAATACCCTGAATGCATGTGGGGTGATCGGCTGGAGCACTGCGAACTGGGCTCAGTAGTTACCTCCTTAATGTGGATTTCATGGCACTGCCACGCACGTAGGAGCTGAGCCGCCCCCTGTGAAAGCTTAGTGCATTTTCACATTGACCCAATTGTGAAAAACTCGGCGCCTCGGTGGGATTCGAACCCACGCAGAAAGGGGAAGGCTTTAGTACAGCCAACGCTCTAACCACAGTTGGGTCAATATGAATTATTCTAAATCTGCCAAAATATCTATGAATTAGTACATTTTGTTGGGGACTAGGTCGCATGTGACATGCATCGGTGGGTTGTTTAGCTCTGTCGGTCACTGCGTCCAAGCCAACCGCCCATCTTCTTAACAATGCCTTGTCATTGGAGCACGGCTGTTGAGGAAGGAGAGAACGCGGCAGATGCTGCGCAAGTCTGTCTCGCTACAAACTAATCCCTACACAAGTTACCCTTTCTGCTCCCACTCCATGGAGCACACGGTGAATGTCGTTGCTCGAGATGGGAAAAACACTTATTTTTGGAGTAACTTAATGCTTGAAAAATAATTAAATTGGCTAGGGAAAGTGTACACTGAACCCCAAACTCAAATTTAAATTATTAACCGGAATTATATAACAACCCTGTCTAGACTTCTTCCTGAGAATTTCGAGACGTCTTGGGTGGAGTAAAAACAAATTACTTGGATTCACGTTTGGCGAATGTCGATCACCTTCACATTTGACCATCTGAACAATGCAATGTCTAATCCGTCTTGACAAACTGCATGCTGCCCTTTCCCCTTCAGAATCTGGCAAGTGAAGAGTAGTTCGCTATGACAAAAAAACGTACCTATCAGCCGTCAGTTACTTTAGTCGGTAAAATTTGAAAAAAAATTGGCAAGGACAGGAGAGCTTAATAGACAAGGATTTACGTGATGCCAACCTCAGCGGTCACCTCGAGATTGGAACCTGTTGCGAATAAGGACGCACACGTGTTTTTATAGATTATTTACAGAGAAGTCCAGTTTCATTGCTCTTTTGCCGCGGGCACTTCCTTATTATTTTTTGTCGGAATTTGGTTTAATTAGAAAAAAACTGGCCTGGCTCAGTTTGTAATCTGGATTCTTCATTCTCTGCCTAACGAGGAAAGTAGCCAGCACATAACCATTACAGAACAAAATCTTCGGGTTATGCTCCTGTTAGAAGAACGAAGTACGGCCTTGTCTACTTGGAGCGTACTTCGAAGGCAAAAATAGGAACGCACGTAAGGGATCTTACTATTTTCTCGACGTGTAAACTTGCTCGCGCATTTTTGGCACATGAAAATCCTTCTGTAGTTTTACTATATTTATTTACTAATGTCTATCTAAATTTTATTACGAGAAGACCTGAATGAGGAATAATAATACACCCGCCTATGTTTATTAAATGCATTGTAAACACGTGGCTTATTGCGGGATAACGAGCCTATGGAATGTAAGCAGTTCAGTCACCCGAAGATCTCTTCCCTTACTATAAAATGCGTATTATTATACAGCCATAACACCTTTGCAACTCCAGATCTGCATACTGACTGACCAAACTTGGATTTTAGCTCGGATTTTCTACCTACGGAAGGCAAAAGTTAATGTCTCTGTTTAGACTGTTAATTAATAAAAATCAGTTGGTGGAGGACCACCGTCTTGACAATTCTCAACGATGGCGAGTGGCGAAAATAGACGGGTTTAAACACTATAGTTCAGGTAGCACACATGGTTGATGAAGATGAAGAGAGCAAACAGAATATGAATCCTGTGATTCAAGCCGTCAACGCGTTCGACTACGCCGTTCATTTACTCTCTGGATCCGAGTTCAAATCACGTATGAGTCAACTCAAAGCTTGAGGCCTAATAAGGCAGACATGTCTATTTCCCTTTCCGTAGTTATTATCGGTAACAATGATTACCCAGTTTGCTACGTCCATTTCTGAGATGATATCAATATAAATCAATAAAGGCCACGCCCGTGATAAGTTGAGTGTCTGAATTACCTCAACGCCACCCCCCTCCCTAGCCAATTAACTGCGGACACATGACTGACGCTCCAAGTTTCCGAGACCTTAGCCTTCAGTTAATCCATGTCCGAAACGCCCAAGTTGCAGACGGATTCAAAGAGGGATAAAAGAAAGCTTACACGGTAACTAAGATCGTTCATGTGATGGCGATTTTTTAATGGCCCAGAAATTACGTGTAAAATGAGCCGGCCTGCACAAACGAAGGCAGCGAAACGGCAGGCACTAATTGGCAAAGCTGATGCCACCAGGTTGCTTACGCTGGTGCTTAACGCCGGGTTTCAGGCACTGCTTCAACAAATGCAGATGCCCGTTTATTTGCTACTGTTGAAACAACGGAAAAGACATATCGACTAACTTCGTACGATTCACCGAAAAAAGCGAGGGGATCCCTACTTCCTTGTCTCAACTTACAAGATGCCTGCTTATTAAACAAAGGTGTCTCTACCTGACAGAAGCTTTAGCATCCAGTGTGTGGAACCATTTACACACATTTGGCAGAACAAGCATGGTTTTAGCTAAGTCTCCACGACAAGCCACTCATTTGCAGCCCTCACTAAATTTTCCTGACCCTAAAAGATCTGCGCGTTGGACATCAAACCGTGTCGTGAAACTGCGCAATGCAGGCATAAGGTCAGAATCGCAGTTGTCCCCACCCGCTCTCGCAACCCACTCGTGGAAATATGAGCACCAGGAACTCGCGACATCACCCGGACATAAAAAAGTTGTTTTTTTACACAGAGCGCGGTCGTGTGCGTTGCACAACACGGCCGCGGAGATTTCGGCCAATCAGCACAGCAGCAGGACTGGTACCCCCAATCATGTCTCAGTCCACGCGCGCGAGGGCGAGTACAGTGGCTACTGGTTGTACGGGGCCCGTGCCTTCGTCCTTTGCACACATTTTTTAAGATCCAGGCAAAGCTTAGAGTCTGGCGCGCAGGACGATCACATGCAACTGAAAGACGGCTGGCGTGTACATTCGATAGGCCTATGATTTACAGAGTTCCGAAGCTCGCGCCAGCAAACGGTGTAGACGAAAAATCAAGACGTAAAACACCTGATTCTGAGGGTTCTACTGAAGAGTCAGCTAACGAAGACTTTTCTATCAAACGAAATCCCTACCTGGTCGCACGGAGCAGCCTCGCGACCCCTGCTGAGGAGAAGCCGAAGCTCAGTTACGAGGTTGCAAGTGACAACGAACCCTTTGAAGAGATTGTCATTCGCGCAGAGACCTTCTTCCCGGAGCTGAAGAACATTGTTGAATCATCCACCAGCACTTACCTATTTGAGAATAATTTCAAAAATCCCATTGCACCAAGAGTGGCCAAGACTCCTCTGGAGGACAGAAGCTCCTACCTCCCAAGAACTGCCTCCTTATTTGCCAACAATCAATTCCGGCGACAGAAGAACCTTCAACAGCAGGGATTGATACCTCCCGGCTGCGCTATGCACCCCTGCACAAATCTTCAACATCAGCATTCTCAGCCCCATCCCAACCAAATGATGATGCAATACAGTGGATACTATCCCCCAGGTCCACAACCTCCACCGCCACCACACGCATCTCCAGTCCAGGGCTCTGAAGTGGAGAGGACAACCTATGACCGTCGCAATTTTCAAGCAGCATTGCAGCATTTCGAGCAGCGTAGCCTTGTCAGCCAACCTCCTTTGAGACCGAGCTCCCTCTTTATGTCCCCGGAATTGCGAGTGATGGATTCAAAGCTTCCACCACCCCCACTGCCACCACCGTCGCTACCACAGCCACCAAGACCATCAGCGAGCACGGCGCACGCAGTCATGAAAAGTGTACCAGCTTTCCTTACAGGTTGCAGTTGTGGTCCGGGGTCAGGTTGCGGGGCTCTAACGTCTGAAGCTATGGTTCGAAGAAGTGACAACATGGCCGATGTTGAGACTATCCAGCAGTACCTGGTTTCTGAGGAGCCGGGACCAGGTGGTGTCAAGAAAGTATTCAGTTTCCCCCTAGGAATGGAGCCCGGAGACCTCACTCTTCTTAGAGCAGCTGTCAGCGCAAACAGACCGAAGGATGCCTACATACCAGAGGAGAACGATGACATAGAGACCCAGTTGGATCAACAGTTACAGGCTGTCCGTCCGGATATGCCAGCGACCAGGTCGTCGGATACTACTGGCTGGGCTGCACCATCAAATTTCACAAACGACCAGACCGTACTAACTGTTCCAGCTCATACTTCCTCCCATCTTTGTACTGCTGCTTACCCCATCCGTAGTAAGGAGAGACCTAGAAACCCCGACGGTCAGGTAACTGGCCTTGAGTCTGCCTTGTCCACTTTGATGTATAATGGAATTGAGCGACCCGTGGACAGTTTCAATTCACACCAGCGCCCCCAAGGCTACAACTCACAACAGATCAGCTATTCACGGCCGGGGTACACTGCTGCCGCTGGGCTTGATTCCCACCAAACGACGGGTGGCTGGACGCAGAACTTTGATCCCAGGACCTTCACTCACACGACATACAGCACATCACGGTTTAATCCGTTGAATGGTGCTGACATCGCGGACTCCCCTGCGGGTAGACGCTATCAACTGTAAGACTTACTTTAAACACTTTTCATTCCCCTAAGCTAGTTCCGCTCCACCCTACTTATCCTTTTGCACCGTGCTGCCTTGCTCTTCCGACTGTGAAACTGTGCTGTTTGATTTTATCATGTCAGTTAAATGTAGTCTTTTAAAATTCGCTAATCTCAACTATTGTCGAGATACGTAAACTGAGCAATTTGTACCAATAGTGTCACAAGTACGCACACATTGCGATTCTTATGACAGCAATGGCGACCACGACAGGGGGAGGGGGCAAGGTTAAACAACATTCATGCACGGCTTTAAAAGCAGAACTGTCGTAAACGGCGACGTACTGCCAACAAGGCAAAGCCAGACGGAAATTCTCATTTGCGACGTATTAGCAGTCAGCGTCCTGTTATAATTCAAGTTTGGATTTAGATTTAAACCACTGACGAGCCGAACCCCTTGCAGCTGCGCCATGCAGCGGCAGAATATCGAAAAATACGCGTGTATGGGCTTTTGGTTAGCACCTGTGCTGTGAGTATGACCTCACCTTACCCTAAAGATCTAGACCAGTCGATCATGGAGCCCGTATTCCACCTGGAAATCAGTAAAGATCGGTGAACGCCTATCCCTGGGTGACTATTTCTCGAATTGTGGCTCGCACTGTGCATCCTTTCACGATCTGCAACAGGCACCCTTTTCATGCTACATTTCTTATACTTGTGAGTCAGAACTGATGGATCGTACCTGTTGGGCCTTCCGCTAAGTTGCCCCATCGACCCCTTAGGCCTCGATAGCCAACTGGTGAAGAGTTGCCGAGGACGATATTTCGTTTGCAGCAGGCGGCCATGCCTACTGCTGTCCGGGGGAGTGGCTGTGACTTTCGCGCGTGTCGGAGGGAAATTTTACGGCATTTACCTAGCTTCTTCCTTGTCCCGCTTGTTCTAAAAGAAAAATTCAGGACTGGGGGCGAGCACGAACTCGTCCTCATTTGTGCTGTACAAGTGACATCCCCTCAACTCACACGAACCAAATTTCACGAGATGAGAGTCGCCATAGTGGTTATGCTGCTAGAGAGCCCGTTCAACCTGGCTCTCAGTCCGGAGGGCAACCTTCCAAAATACGAGGCTTATGGTATCACTGTTGTTGGAGTGTGCGTCCGGGTTAATTTAGTGAGCGAACGCTGTACAGGCATCTCTCCACTTCTGCCCTCTCATTATGTGCCAGTTGCTATTCCAAGTCAAGTTGACTGGAGATGAGGTCAAGTCCACTGGCCGAAGAACTAGACAGCCGGCAACAACCTGCAACTCATGTTTTGGCTTTTCTTCTCACACGAAAAAGGGCTGCAGGACAGACACTATTTCCTTTCTAACTTCAACTTTCAACCCTCCAGAACCTACTTTTTCAGCAGTTAGTCTCGATACTAACGTCATAGGCCGTCGCAAATAGCCGAGGATTGAAACGATTAAGACAAGAAAAACTGCGGGTACCGATATCGTTTGGGGTGCCGGCGGTCGTCATCGGGGACTGTTTGGCGTTACGGCCTTTAGACGAAAAAGACAAGAACTGGGTGAGCCGATAAACATGGGTTGATCTACTCTGCAGTGTCAGTGACCGAATTATCTTCAAAACTGTGAATATCAGGTGCTACGGCCATGCACACATGAAGCCCACTGAGAGCACGACAGCATTTTTTACCTTTTTCCCAACTGAAGTGCATATCAGTGGGGTGAGGAAGTATCGGAGAGTTCACAAGACGCATGACGAAAGTCCTACCCAAGTGCAGTAGCTTTTCAAAATCATTCTACGGAAACAAATCCTCTGGTTACTTAGCGTCCAATTTGCTCATACCCAAAGGATGGAGGTAGCAGAAAACGAACGACCGTTCAAGGGCGAAAGCTGGATGCCGGACGGTCTTTCAAAATCTACGATTTCAAAATGGAGCCCAACGCACTGAGGGTCAGTAAGACCGGCTTTCCCGAAAATACGCTTTCACTTCAGGTTACATACTACCGCTCCCTACGTTACAAAATACAGCTCGCTCGCGCGGGAGGGACGGAGCCCGTGGCAGAACCTTTCGGATACAGAGCGCATTGTGACACAGGCCTCGAGAACGCCGTTATTTTTAGCAGTAAATTTGCGTGAAGCGTCCAACAAAAGCTGATTCTTTTCGTGTAGCAAGTATTCCCGGTGGTTAGCTTGCTTAACAAAACACGTCCAACGCGATTATTCCTGATGGCCGGCCAATCTATGATCCAGTAGGCCGTAATTGATATGCTATCCCGGTAAATGACTACAGTAGGTGTGCTAACTCATGAAATGTTAGCCGAAATTCTGGAATGCGTTTTCGGCTCGAAAAGATCACTTGGTATGATTGTAAGATTAATCATCGCACAGCATGATACCAAAATTATTCGGTTACCTCAGGATGCGGATTTTCGAACGAGCTTCCCTCCGTTCGCCTGCAAAAACGACACTCTGTAAAGAGTGACTACTAAAGTAGTATGAATTTTTCCCCTTTCTTTTTGATGCCCTTATCAATGCTAATGTAATTCATAGAGAACGTGCATAAGCATATTTAATTGTTTACCCGTTTGGAAGATAGGTACGTCTTCTCCAACTTTTCTGCTTGGAGAACGGGCATAATTCGGTCTTAAGAACTTTTCCAATTCTCGAATAACTTTCAACCCGACGTGTCGTTGCACTTGCATTCTACATTTCTAAACTACAAACTGTATATTTTATGTGTTCAGAGCATCATAAATTCCTATACGCTATTAAGAGGAGACCATATACGGTTCATAAAATTTAGCGGTGAACTCGTCCATATTATAGACTTTACAAGCAACATTAGTAAATGCAGAGGGACGATGTTTCATGAACGAGCATTTCATGGCCTTAAAGTCTCATAATTAGAAACTTTTTTAAAACCAAATTATGCCCCTTCTTCAGGCAAAAAATTTGAAGAAGACGTACCTATCTTCCGTACGGGTAGAAAATTAAATATTTCTATGCACGTTTTCCATGAAGTACATTTGCATTTATAAGGGCATCGAAAATCAGTGGTAAGAAAAATCATACTACTTAAGTAGCCACTTTTCACAGTGTAGATTTCGCAGGCAAACGGAAAGAAGCTCGTTCGAAAGCTGGCATCCTAAGGTAACCGAATAATTTTGGTATCATACTGTACGAGGAGTAATATTACAACCATACCTAAGTGATCTTTTCGAGTCGGAAACGCATTTCAGAATGTCGGCTAACATTTTATGAGTTAGCATATCTACTGTAAATGCAAACCCACGTGCAGCACTATATTTACGGTGGCCCCAACCGATTTCCTTCGACATTCACACGGCCCGTCGACTATGACGACAGTCCACTTTTATCTCTCCTCTCTGCACTCGCAGTAATTCAGACCGGTCGATGATCAAAATAAGGGCAGTTGTACGGGGTCTGAAAGCCGCTCGATTGACAGTGAGATTAGCGAAATGACTAATAAATTGCGAGGAGGAAGCCACTTGTTGACGTTTATTGGGTAACTAGTTAACACAGCCAGGGTGCTATCCCGGTTAATGCAGCGATTACACTCACAGGAACGAAGCTCAGAAATTCAGAAAGCCTGGCCGGGCTTGTATCCCAAACCTTGACAGTAACTCCAAGAACTGATCGATAGTAGTATGGTCTTAGACACGTAGCAACGCCCTCAACTCTTCGCCTTGAAACGCCTAACAACAATCCCAGCTCTCCCCCCCCCCCGTTCTTGTCGGCAGGTCACCTCGACGACTGTCTGCTAGCCATAATGCGAGCATTCGCGTGGGTTTATGATCGGAGGTCGTCGTCAAGTCCCTACTACATCAGCTACAAGCCCTAGTCCTCAACCTAGACAGTAAAACGAGAAGAATAACGTAAAGTTCAAAAAATCTGCCCTCTTTCAGTGGGTTGACAAGACAAAAGGTGTTGATGAGAATACTTCTTGAAGAAAAACGCTCGAAAAGAATTCTTCCATCAGGAACAAAACAGGCAGACAGTTAGTGGACAGTAGTCTTCGTCCCGCTTTGCTTAAGCTTTGTTCCCTCTCCCTCGAATGGTTTAAACTTGGGTAACACATCCTCCTGGAAACAGAAAAAAACCTCACTAATAACGAGCATAAAAAAGATAAATAAGGTACGAAAACAGGATCACAATACAGCCGCGCAAAATTGGCATGATTGTTTTAAGCAGGCCGAAGACCTTCCATAGATAACTTATTCCACTCTCATCGGAACAGAGCGACCTGTCGAAACTGTGCTACTGGTCGCCTCCTCCAGACACAGGAAGGACTGTTCAGTTCATCGGACAAGGAGAATGTCAGGCAAAAAACCTCTTAAAGTTGTGAACACGATAAGCAAATAGATGAAAAATGTTCTACTATCAACCAGACTTCACGTCTCCTAAATCTGATTCTATGCTGTATGCGAGAGTCAACGGAAAACTTCCACTCCTACGTGTATTCATACGTTGAAACACGGATGAAATTCTGCATACACCAGATGATGGCAAATGGACCTAGGCTTACAGTAATCAAACCAACTTTTAAAGTGCAGCTACATAAAATGAGCTGTCTTTTCGTGTTATTTTCGCCCAGCGAGCAGTCAAGTCATTTTGAGCGCTGAAGCACATCAGCTACACATCGGAACTCGATATATTCATTCTGGGTCCCAATAATTGGTTGTGTTGTTCTGCTAGGATCAAGTAGAAGTTAAGAAGATGTGGCATGAAGTTGACAGAGACTTCACGCAACTCAGCCCTCTGAGGCCGGACTCAAACCAGACAACTTAGCCCCGACATGCCCTTGGCAGACGGAGGAGGAGACCAGACTGATTTTGTAGGTTTTTTCTTCAGAAAATCAGAAGTACCTATAAACTGCGATGGAGCGATAAAAGTCGTGGGTAGGATAACTTTGTCCTACTCTGGGCTGAGAGCCCGGCTTCTTCTAAAATGTGCCCTTGAGGCAACTTGCCTCCATGTGAGATCCGAGGTACTCAAATCGGGTTTATGTGAGTCACGGAACAACATAGGCGAGACGCGCGTAGAGTCCGATTTCACCACGCCTATCTTTGGTCTTTTTGACCTGGTCTTACCATTGAAGCACA
>CACRXP010000963.1:29858-41241 GCA_902702965.1 Spirometra erinaceieuropaei | reverse complement strand
TCCCATTCCCAGCGGGACAGATTTGTGGAGGTACGAGGATGGACAACTCGCAGGTTCCCAAATCAAAAGTCAGTGAGGACTGAGCTATTGGACAAATAAGAGGGCGTAGATGAAGCTCAGCAGGTAATGACGGCATGCATCGTCGCCAACCGTGTCGCCATTTGTTCTGTGTGCGCCTCGACCAATCGATAAAAACAGAAATATCGATCGGCATCGACGAGGCGAAGGTTCAGTCACACGCGCTTACTAGGCGAAGCAAAGGCGACATGGGTCAGTGCCAGCGTTGACTGTGAGAGCCGGGAACAGCAGTGCCCTCTGCCTAGACCGAAGGCCAGCGTAAAAGCGAAGCTGAAGGGTAATGCAATAAGTGCTAAAGCGATCGGGAAAGTGCACACGACAACCGTCACGAGTGGTGTGAATGTCAGTGGCACTGTGGTAGCTGCGCTCATGGACGGTGGAGGTGGGGAGGGCAAAGGAAGGGGATAGGAGGTCAGCACATCTCTGTCCTTGGGCAGGTCCGGTGGTTCCTCTGGGACGACAGCCCTGACCCGGTCCACGCTGACTAGGTCCTGCCTGTCACCACAACGGATCCGGTGGGTTTCGGTACTGTGTGAAGGAACCTTGGAACGGGCCTTCGTGTTGTGATTCCTGCGGCTCGTGCACACCGCCACACCGAGCGAACACATGAGTGCAGTCGACCAGACCTTTTCCGACATGAGACCCGGTCGATAAAGTTTGTGGCGGAATCGAGGACGGCGGGCGCATAAATTGCTTCAGGCGATGCGTAAGACTGGCGGGATTCTCGTCGGCACTACGATAACTTGAGGTTAGCATCTCGCCTGGCAGTCGGAGGGTAGGTCCGATCCAATTCGGCTACGCTGCAGTCTAGATCCAGTTTCAGTGCGGCGTGAATACCAAGAAGAGCCAGTGGCGGGTTGTCGGATCTGTTTGTTGGGTCCTCTGGCACACAGACGGTCTTTAGCTGATGATGAAAGGGCTCAACCATGCCGTTGCCCGCTGGGTGCTAAGCTGCCCTTCGAATGCGTGTGCAGCCAAGAAAGGTGAGGGGTGCTTGGAAGGGAGTAGATTTGAACTGAGAACCTCGCACCGAATATGGCCATCAGGCGACTGGCGAAAGCTTTTGACGAAAGTATCTGCCTTCAACTTTGACAAGGAATGGTTTCAGCCCAGCATGTGTTCCGACCACCACAAGAGGAGAGAGGGGAAACCTGCGGCATTTAAATTAACATGGTTGAACCGTGCGTTAGGGCCGGGGAAGATGCCCGTTTAGGACTTGTTGTGGCACCAAACCTTGTTAAGACTGCAGTCCGGGCACGACCGTACCAAAATTTTCCCATCGTTGTTCATACCAGATCGGATGAACACTTCCACGGGGAGCTTTTATGAGCCTTGGATCCCAGGGTGAGAAAGTCCATGAAGGGATTGAAAAACAGGTGGCGAAAGGTTCTTGAAAACGAAGGCTAATGGCCGGATCGAGTCTGCAAGATTTTTCTGAAGGGCTTTGCTCATGGCTACGGTTTGAGGGTCTGCCATCGGCCACTATAGTGGTTGTACGGAGTTCAGCTGCGATGGAGAGACCGGTCGCCGGGCGTATGGGTACGATCTGCAGGCGTGGAAAGTCTGGTCATGAGTCCAACTTCAGCGCATTCGAGATCGAAGACCCAGGCAATGACCACCAAGAAACACTTGGTGTCGGGTCTAGGACGGTGCCCTACCTATCAGGCTGCCGAGATCCGAGCTCTGCGTTGTCAATCTTGACGGCATCTAACGGTCAATGTTAAAAATTGAAGGGGTGCGACAGAGGACCGCAGATACGCTTTGATACCTCTGTCAAGAAGCATACACGCCTCGGCGAACGCTGTTTATGAACCGAGCTTTTCACTGGCGTACCCGCCGGCCACATTCACCGGTTGAAGTGCTAACTGACATTTGGTCACTTCGCCAGACATGGGAACAGCGTTTTCGAATTAAAAAACCGTTCAGTGACCGAAAAAATACGCCCATTCGTATCCCAATTTCCGCCTTGGCTGAGGCATCTGACCAGCGCATGTGCACGTTCTTAAACTCCCCTTGGATTAGCGTTTCCCGACATTCATTACATTCCAACAAAATCCCAGCCGCCATGAATTTCTGGATTCCAAGTTATATAAAATTCTACAAATTCTACAAGTCGTTAACTGTGTACATACAGTCGATGGCCTAACTCATGAAATGTCGAGACCGGTATCAGAGCAGGTGAAGCGGCATGTATTTGGAATGGTTATTTTTGTTCCTAGAATTGTTTGGAATCCCAGAAAGCCCTTTTCTAACGAACAGTTCATGTTAGGTCTGTTTTATCGGGGGAAGCAGGCCAATGTTAGGCAAATTCTGACGTCTACTGAAGCCTCTTATTTGCACGCGTCGCGTTATAAAAGAACTATCACCTAACCAAGAAAAATATAAAGGAAACAGAAATTGTGGCTTTTAATTTATGAAAATCAGGTCAAGGCAGGTATCTCAAAACGCATTCTTTTCATGGAACAAGAAGCAGTTCGCCCTTTGCAAATTATATTTAGCGAAATTTCAGCGTTTTATACCGTTAAACGCAAGTATACGCTTGTTCGACATCATTTGTTTTACTACACCGGGAAATAATAGGCGTAAACCCGTATGTATAGATTACGCGGTACATGCTGCCACTTCTCTGTGTCACGCCGGGCAACAAAGATGTCGAAACTATTCGTATCGGAAGTTGACTTTGAGCGGATACGAATACTGGCAGCCGAAGGGCTGCCGTGTGAGTTTTCAGCTTGTGCTTTCACTATTATCCAGGTAACTGGGGAATTATTAATAATAAAACAGTCGTTTTTCGATTTGGCGGTTTTTCGTGAAATAAATGATCTCTGGGTCAATTAATAATTCTGTATAAACCAAACTGTGCCTTGTTTTGAAGCTCGGTCGTATTTTTAACGCAGTATAACTTCCGTGGATGCGGAACGGGTGTCTCGTGCGTTACAGCGATTTTAGTTCGCATTTCATGATCTTTCATCAGATAGGTCACGAACTGTATCTGCTAGTGCGTAACGATGAGATAACCAAATCATTGTGTTTGGAATAAATGACAGAAGCTCTTGAAAACTCCGTTCAAAAACGATACAAGTTAGCATGAAGAGCAATGAGGTGGCAAAGATTTACAGGTGGTTTCGGTTTACGAAATACAGTAGACTGATTGTGAAACGGGAGTGTTAAAAGGCTGGGGAATTTGCTAAATTACGGCGAACAACGCATCGGCTGTATCTGCGCGCAACAAATTCAGCAGTATTGAAGTTAATGCAAACAAAATGAGCTACTGACACATAGGGAATAGAATGTTTATAGGTATTGCGGTGGCCTACTTGCTGCGGTTTGGAGTGTTCTGGCCGACCTTTAACAGGTGAGCATCCAGGCGTCTCCTATACACATGTTGGTACAATGCAGGACATACTTCAGTAGAGAATTCCAATTTTAAATGAATCTTTGCGAGAAGAAGGAGGAACATCGGTTGTTGCGACACAGCTCCTTTTTATGCTGACAGTCATGTCGTCTTCGGTGACTTTTCAAAAAGATTTTCCCAGTCCACATCAAGATCAAGTTACCGTAGTAACTGAAACGTTAGTATGAGGTCAATCTGTCTTGTCTGTGGTGGAGGGGGTAGATGTTTAAGGCGGCCAGACGCTGTTCATACGTTAAATCCCTGAGTTCAGGAACGAGCTTTGTAGCACGTCGTTGTACACCGTCAAGAATACCTGTCTTTCCGAAGCCACGGCCACCAAGCCTGTACCGCATATTCCAGGTGCGGCCGCACAATGCGCAAAATGCTCCGTGCCTAAGATATCCACATGCAGTTTTACAAACGCTCTGCGTGTAGCCCTCATAGTTGATGTTGCCCGCACTGCGACACTGGAACACTGCGTTGTTACGCCTAAATCGTCCTTAACGAATACTCCAAGGTCTTTTTGCGCATTTACGGTTTTAAATTGGTTGATTTTTCAAGAGATACTGTCGTGAAGGTGCACTTCTTTTTCGGCTCACTGACATTATGTGCATTACCAGACGTTTGTCGACATCGAATTTCATGCACCAGAGTTCGCTCCACGTCTGCAGCAATATCTGAAAGTCTCTCGCATCTCTTATCACAGTCCACAGCTTAATATCACCTGTAAAGAGCACTGTATCGGACTTTACTTCCTGTACTAGGTCATTTACACAGAAAATAAATAGGAACTGCCGAGGAACTGATATTTGTGGGACTCCATTTTTTACAGATGCTCATCCTAAACAGTGCCCACCCGCAGTAGCCTTTTGTCTGCGATCAGTTATGAAATCTTGAATCTAGCTCAGGAGGTTTCCGCTAATCCTTAAGTTTGGTATCTCTTGAATGAGGCACCTTTGTAGGACGCAATTGCAGGCCTTGCTGGAGTCAAAGCAAATGACATCCATTGGGTGTCCTTCGTTCACTGCTTTTGACCAACGTTCGAGCAATGTAAGGTTTATGAGGCAGGACTTCTCGTAGAAACTATGCTGAGCTGATCTGAGCACGAAATTTATCAAGCGACATAATTTATTTTTTAAGTACTCCCTCATGTAGCTTATGAAAATGCATGTCGGACTAACCGGTCAGTAGTTAGTGGGCTATAGCCGTGATCCTTCCTTATAGATGGGTACATAAGGGAGGATCTTGACTTTATCCTGTCAACTACAGACAGTCAGTCGGCTAGGATTCAGAAAATAACTGCAGTCCTTCGTAGTGTCCTATACTTTATTCTGACACTTCAAGAGCCCTCGGCCAACCACTTTCGATGTTTTAAGACCAGAGCCTTAGTTGTATTTCATTAGTTTGTCTTAACCTCCAAGGTTTCCTTTGAAATCACTGAAAGAGTGGAAGAAAATGAAGGCCTCGAACACCATCGCTTTACCGTCTCCCTTAATTTTAATCCTCAACTCACCCAGCATGCCTAACGTTGACCCGAACTCCAATCATCCTCAACGATTGTTTCTAACGTAATGTGAGAGTTCGACCGTCGTTTTCGACCATGTCCACCGTGTGTTCTGAAGCAGGTGACAGCAGAGGCGGTGACTTTCGTGTGGGTTCTTTCATAGTAATAGGAGGCTTGTGTTGTATCTACCGTGCCTTTCCTCCTCCACCTGGGCCCATTGTCATGACAAAGACATTATAGTCAGAGGGCGCAGACGACCGGCGCGGCGAAAACCCACACCTTGACACGTTCAATCACAAAGACTCGGATCCATCTGGATGGGAGTGTCACAGAGGGCATATGAAGAAGGAGCGGCGAGGTTTGGTCCTGCAGCCCCACTTGACTGACACCATATCGTTGGCTACTCAAACGATTTTAGTAGGCGCGATTATACTGACTTAACATAATCATATGTTTGCTCCTTCCTTACTATTTCAATTTACTGAGCGACTGTGCCTTGATTTACATCAGGCATCAGCTCGCACGCGCTCCCCTGCGCGAGCTTCGAGCCCTGCTGTCGCTCTCTTTACTACCTTACTCCATCGAGTCGCTAAGTTGGCTGGCTAACGTCACTGGTAGGAGGGTGGGAAACTCCCTTGTTTCCACCATAGTAGCCATGCACTGCGAATCAACACGCGGTTCCCTCAGTAGCCTTCCAGTCGCGATTGTGTCCTTCTTGTCCTTTTAATGCAGCGAATGGCTGTGTCTCGGGGGACTGTGTACATGCCACCTCCAGCTGCATCGAACATCGATCCACGCGCTCTTCCCTGCTCGTGTTTCGAGCTCTGCCTTCTCTAAATTTCCTAATGCAGGGAGTGGCTAAGTTAGGCATTTTAACTACGATTGTTTCGTCTTAAACTCCGACCACACATGCAGCAGGGGAGTCGCATGGAGAAGGAGCCGAGGCACACACTTCCCACTTGCATGAGTGGTGGCAGTTGGGTGCTTGAGGTGGGTGATGTTGGTAAGCGGTGAGATGCTGCTGAGGGAGGATGTGATGGTGTGGAGCAGCCGGCGATTGTTTACCGCAGGTTTTCGTCAACGCGCATGTGGCCTAGCTAACCCATGCGGCGAATAAATGTGCGAGTGCAGAGTGGACAGTGGAGGCGGATGTGGCGAGTGTAGGTTGGTGCTCCGGGCACTGGTTCGCCCGTCTCCGTGCGATGGATTCGCAAGTGGCCGACCAGGCCGACGTGTGAGGTGAAAGTGCGATCGCAGTGTGGACAGGTATAGACCCGCTCCTCGTCGCTGGTGTTGACGGTGGCGGTGTTATTGTTTGGTGGTTCGTCAGGATCGTTGATGGTCATGGCAGAGGCCACAACGGCAGACGTTGAGGCAGTGGAGGAGGAGGATGGTAGTAGTGGTTTGCGAGGGTTAACTGATGGCGTGAGAGGCGGGGGAGAGGTGGACGGAGAGACGTCGGTTGGTGCAGTCCGGATGCTGCATTTGGTCCGAAGGTGTGCAACATGTCCAGTTGGTGCCCGGAATATCCCTTGACATCATGGGCACGTTAGAGTTGTTTGGGCGTTGGCGTTGTGAGGCGACGTCGGCGGCGACAATTGAGATTTGCGCGTCTCGCGTTTGGCTTTGGTGACGGTGATGCGGTTGGCTTCGAAGATTGCTGCGCCAGTCGTCACTGTTCTTCTTCACGTAGGTCGGTCAAAAGCGAGGTCTTCCCAGTTTGCCGGGCTGACCTGCAGGCGTTTTGGGAGGTCTTCATGGTATCCTTATAGCGCCGGACTTGACCTCTTTTTCTGCGCGAACCCGTCGCGAAATTTCCATAAAGGAGTCGTTTGGGTAGCCTTTCATCGTCCATCCCTACGAGGTGGCCGTTCCAGCGTAGTTGTAGTTGTCTCAGCATAGCATGGGTGCTGAGGATTCCCGTCCGCTGCAGTATGTCCGTGTCTGGGATCCGGTCCTGTCACCTCAGCTTCAGTATTCGGCGAAGACAACTGAAGTGGGAATGATTGAGTCTCCGCGCCCGCTTCTTGTAGACTGTCCAGGTCTCCGCTCCATTCAGCAGCGTTGGCAGGATAACTGCCTTGTACATCTCCAGCTTTGTTTTGAGATGGAGACCGTGACAGTTCCAGACGGTGTCCTGTAGACGGCCGAAGGCTTGGATGGCTTTGGAAATGCGGCGGGCAACTTCGTCGTTGATTTTGTGCTGTGGAGGAGGGTGCTGCCCAGAGAGGTGAAGTTGTCCACCATTTGCAGTTGGGTTCCGTTTAAGCTGATTTGCGGCGCATTGTGGGCTGTATTGAGTGGCGGTTGGTGCATGACAACCTTCTTCTCCGTATTGATGATCAGACCGAAGTTCTCGCAGGCGGTGGCGAAGAGGTCCATGCTCCTTTGCATGTCCCCTTCCGAGGTGGTGTTGAGGGCGCCGTCGTCGGCGAACAGAAGTTCGTGAACGGCGGTTGTGGATACGCGAAAATGGAAGTGCATCGCTTGTAGTCGTCCGTATTGTAGGCGATGCGGATCCCGGGACGTCAGCATGACATTCGACAATGAGCCACCTGTTACCGCTGTATGATAGGGGAATATTGCGCGTAATTTTTACCCATATATTTGAAACTCCTGCCATTTTAAATGGATCGCAATCTGTGTGTTCCCCTCGCGCACGCTGAAACTCCATTCTGACGGATACGCAGAAAAAAGTCTTTTTTTAAACTGCCAGAGAAAAAGGAAGCTGGTGAATAGTCAGTCAGTGTAGGTAGAATTCACTCACATCAAATGATTCGTGCAGACCAGTGGGCAGCATCCACGAGGCGAAAAGAGTTTAGACAAAAAAGTACTCACGTGATTGGTGTCAGGTCTGCGCACATACTGGGAAGACTGTTGCGACCAGAATCACTTTACTTACCGCAGGGTGAGGGACAAGTTTCTGCACACTTCAGCCTTCCTTTTGTTTAGCAGCGCAAATATGCTTTGAAACCGTTTGTTTCAGTGGAAGCAGTCCCATCTGGATGCAAGGTTCTTTTCGGCACGTTTCCCAAATTTTCATCACGATTTCGGCGGTTGGGGCCTCCTCACAGTTCGCACCGTGGCGCGCATGGGAGCTCATTCCACGGAACTGAGATTCGTTTAGTTAACTTCACTTGCCGCATGCCCTGATACCGGCTGCGGGGGTTCCTGAGCCACCTCACACATTCCCCGTCTCTGAGGCCTTGTTCATCCACTTTGGGCGGCGGTTAAGGCCCTGCGACTCGGATGCCGCTGTCTATGGGGACAGAGTGCCTTTTTGTCCGATCCTGGTACTGCCGGTAGTTGGGTAGTGGTGTGCGCTTCTTGGGCGGGCACTGGTGCCGACGCGATGTCATTGGAGACGCAGGCTGCTGGGCTTCGCCCCTTGTTTTCAGTGTCTGAGCTGGCGCTTGTGGGTTCAGATAAAGCACGGCCTTGTCTGCCATTACACAGATAGTGGCGACGATCCGCTTAGAGCTGGACAGGTTAAGGTAGCAATCAAATGGGCGGCCGGATGAAATCCACGCCTCATGCAGCCATCCTGCTATGCGACCGTCCCGTGAGCCCTCCACCTCGACCAGTGGAATTTGAAGTCGTGACCTGTGTGCGCGGTGAGGGCTGTCAGTGAGTTAGGGTTAGCCTTTCGCATTGCTAGTTGGCGTTCATGCATTCGTGTCCACAATTGTCCGTGTATTTGTCCGACGAAGTTACGTTCTCCGCTCTGGAGTATCTGCTGGCCAAGAAGACCTCCAAAAAATCATTTGTCCTCTACTACATGATAGTCAGTTTCCTTATGCTGTTATCGTCAGTGGACTGTCGACTTGGCGGCAGACTAAGATATATATGAAGTATATCCTGACTCCCTTTTCTTCCTTCTTTGCATTTATTCGGAAATGTTAGAGGCCATTTGCAGTGTGGCTGCCGCAAAACCACGTAGCACAGATGTATTGACAATATACAAAAAGCAAAGAGGCGTCAACAAACGTATAATAGCTGATCTTGTCCAGTAAGTGCGTTGAACCTAAAAATCTAAGCGAATGCTAGTGCCGAACTTGCAAACAGGAACTTATTGCACCAAAAGATAACATTCTTAACAGAACAGAGACTGGACAGTAACATAACACTGCTGAATGCCTTTATGCATGTAGAATAGCATGGATTTACCAGGCGATCTGTCTTCCATATGATTACTTGAAGATCTATGCCCCTACAACGCAGACAAAACCCCTCTACACCATCCTCCGCAGATCCCGGAAAATTCCCTTCAATGAAATGCTGGAATTGGAACTTTATTTCCTCCAAACCGTCCTCGCAAGCATTAGTTATCTAGTAGGGTACATCCGGAAACAAAATCACCATCTGCGGCGCAAAACATCAGAAGAGCCAGTAATGCAGAATTCCATTATAGTGTCGACTCCCGTTAAGAGTGACAATTTTTCCATATGCCGTTCAAAACTGAAATTTAACCAACTGCAGCCACTTTTGCCGTTTTCGGAATTTTTCGCTTGTCCAAAAATGTAACATTTCTAAACAACGTCACACCACCTTAATATTTCTTCAACGTTTTTGACTCCCTTAAAGTCTTTCTGGATTAATTTGTGCCGGTTTGCGGGTGATTAACAATCCCTCGTAAACATTGACACCTTGCATTGGTTAGCTCACCTGCTGTAAAGGCGACTCAAAAGCCAGCAGTAGTTATTCTCCAGGCGTAACGAATGTGAATATACTGGGGATGCGCAAAGGCGACTGGCGGACAGGTCAGTTTAGCATCCAATACACGCTCTGGACGCTTTCCCAGTCGCAACTCTTCGCAGGTCGTAGCACTGGCCTTGCCATCGCCTCGAGCAATTGCTCTTGCAATCGACGCACGTTTTCCAACCTGAATGTCTACTGGCCCATCGCTTCTTTGACTGCTCGGCGATCGACTCATGCACTTCTCTCTGTGCCTGGCAAGGTGATGCACTTGCCGCGGTCACTGCACCGCCCACCCCTTCCCCTAGCGGCTCAAGCGATTCAAGGCTACACACTCTAGTACTCCGGTTGCAGCAAAGCCACTTCAGCCCACTTTCAGAGGCGCTCACTTGAACACTCAACTGACTTCATCTCGGACTTGCATGCTCTCAAGTAGTGACAGTACGTCATACGACAGTTCGGCCTTCGAAGCTGCGCTTTCCACCGCTGCCCACGTGGTGAACCCAACAGCTGTAATTTGCGCGTAAATTAATTTATAGTGAAGGGGACTTACACCGCATCCACCTCGCTTCCCTCCCCTCCCAAGCCATCCATCGTGGCGCGATAGCCCGACGGGAGGTGGGCATGAGCGCAGTGGCTGACAGAGCTAAACAGCCCGCTACGCGCGTCGTATATGGCCTGGCGCCACCGCGCCCATTTCCCACTCCAGTCTGCTGACCGGCTCGGACAGCGACTGGGGTTTGGGGATGGGAAGGGAGAGTGAGGTCGACGACTCAGCGCATTTTCCTCACTATAATCAATCTGACGCGCTTGAAGCTATCACGGTGCGCTAAAAGCCGTGGCTTGGAAGGTTGCCAACTGACGGGGTAACTTGGACCTCCTCCTTGACTGGAGGTGGTCTGAGAGTCAGGCTGCAATGGCTCCTTTTTAATGTGGCCTTTATGGCATTTCCACCACAGCGTGGGATCCGAGCCAGGCGTTGGCGGCATGCCTAGGTGCGACTTCGGCCGTGTCAGCCTCCAAATGTCTGTTGTGTTGATTGAAATCCTGGTTATTGTTGTGTGGACCAGGGGGTGTGGTGGAACGCCAAGGTGAGGATCCGTCCGAGCCATCCACCTGCGGCCTCCCTCGTCTCCGGTCATCTTGACTCTGTCTTGACACCGGGCCCAGGCGGGGGAGGAGGAGAGAGTGTAGGTAGATGCTACGCAAGTCTACTGGCACTATAAACCCCTGCGTAAGTCACCGTCCCTGTCCCACCGCTGCTGAAGCTGTGAGGCACACGGTGGACATCGTCGAAATCGACGGTCGAACTGTCGGATATGGCCTGGCTCCAGCTGGATAAGTACCAGGCTACCATAAGGTCTCGGGTCTCATATTGAAAAAAATGCCATTAGACCACGCCGAGAAGAAGCAATTGCAGCCTGATTCTCAGCCCTTAGAACGCACCTTAATGGATTCAGGCGCGTCGAAACTATTGCAGCGAGACACGCGCTGCTGCGCTGTGAGGAGGAATTACTCGGTGTCAGCCTCGATCTGTCTTTCGTCCTTTATGCACCGATCGGGTTTTGATAGCGTCAAATAGCTTGCCATGGGGTTGGACGCAATGGCCGATGCAGTGTGATAACCCACACCTCCAAAGCGTGACACACGCGTGTACAGCAGTAGACAGGGCCATGTGCGGGCTCGACGCAGCCCGAAAAATGCGTGCCACG
>CACRXP010000963.1:13321-29762 GCA_902702965.1 Spirometra erinaceieuropaei | reverse complement strand
GAATAATTTTGAACCCGACCTGCCGCTACACTTGCATTCAGGGTTCCCAATCTGCAAGCCGTATAATTTCCGCCTACGGAAAACCATACATTTCTCTTCGGTATTAAGAGGAGATCACATGGGGTTCATAAAATGAAGCAGTGGATTTGAGCCACATTGTTAACTTTACAAGCCACATTGGTTAATGCAGAGACATGACGTTTGATGAAGGGCCATTTCACGTATTAAAAAATCTCACAATTAAAAACTTTTTAAAACCGAATTATACCCCTCCTTCGAGTATAAGGTTGAATGAAGACGTAATTTTCTACTGAATGAGCAAAAGAATAAATATTTTACGCAAAGTGATGGTGTTTCGCTTGGATGGCGATAGTGGCAGGAAGAGCCGTACACAGTGGGGGGTGGGGGAGAAAGGGTAGACGAGAAGAGCTGCACTTAGGTAGACGGTTAGTTGACCTTTGGCCGTGGTAGGTAAGCAACCTGTACAAGGCTCTTCTGCGTGGACAAAACTGGCCTTTGTTACCTAACTGCAGCTGCTTCTGCTATCCCTAGCAGACGCTGTCCCAGTGGGTTAGGGTACTTTGGCGGTTCTTTATAAATCTTCGTTAAGGTCCATGAGATGTCTGAATTTAGTAGTACGCACGAGAATAGCGCTGATTATACTCCTATTCTTGTCTATCCTCAACCATACCAGGAGGTGTTCCCATATTCTATTCGATAGGCGCGACTCACGTGAAAAATAACCATTTCCACAAAGGAAAGCAAAGGAGTAAATGCACATGGATGTGGTCTGAGCAGGCAAGCTTTCCACACCTCCGCGTAAAACTGGGGTCGGTCGAGAATAATGCTCAAACTCTTCAGCTGGGAAGGTTAATGAAATAACTTAATCAGAGCGTTTTCTCGGAGATTCATTCTTCGCGTTCCCATGAAAGTGGAAGTTCAGGAAAATAGTTTTCTTTTCGGAAGCAAAAACTGCGATTTCTGGTGGTATTCCGACAATATTCTTTGCAGTAAACCAGTCAGGATACGCGTTATTGCCAAGCAGACACTGAATCTTCCCAACCTTCTCGTCGATGCTATCTGTCGGAAAGATTCTTCTAGCCTTATGAGCTAAAAAAGCAAACTATATTGTGTATCTGTTAAGAAAGTCCGGAAATGGTGAAATTTGCGCACTTTCTATCCTAAGTTTTCCTCTTTTAGACGCCTCTTAACACTATCGTCACGTCTTTTTTGGTTTCGGAACCTGCCGTTTCTGCTTCTGCCCTGAACGTAAGCGACGGACTACCAAATTTACAGCCCCAAAGAGAGCATGTACGTCGGTTTTTGTAGTGACAATTGCAAAAATATCATCTACGTAGCAACTACATTGACTAAACCTACTGAACCGGTCAATTGGTTGATATATCTCCAGTTTGCCCCTGAAAAGATCAGCTGAGACGACTAAGAGTGGAGAAAATAGCAACGCCGTCTATTTGTCTGTATAGTTGGTAGTCAAACAGAAACTGCACGCTTACTGTGCATCTTACTAACGGCTCCTTGATTGTGTCCGTCGGTATTCCTATTGATTTTTCAAAGGCTGTTTAGATAGCATATTTTAAAATTTTCTGGTTAGTTACTTCCAATATCTATGCGATGCATTAGATGGAATTTCATCTCATGGCTTGTGTTGCCCAAAATATGTTCTTATCAATAGTATTGCACACAGTCCTGAAATATATTAAACTTCTTCAATGTGGGCAAAATATTACATTGACTTGTATTTTTGAAAATATTTAATCAGTCACCTTGTTTTATGCTGTTCTTCATACCAGGATAAAGTGCTACCTTTAAACTATGGATTGTGTTTTGAGTAAAGTACACATCCTTCGGCACAGGCGAGAAATCTTGGACATTTCTGTACAAGAAACGTGAAGAATAAATACGCCACGTTGCTCAAATCAAAAGGGCAAATATTAAATTCTTAAGGCTGCCTCTGTCCTGAGTATTCTTTACTAATTAATTCTTGTCTTGTTTGATTAAACAGTAGACCGTTTAAGTTCGGAACACACTAAATTTTCCAGTAATAACCACCTTATCGAGTCCAGAAAATAAGCAAGTAGGTGAGTATCTAGTGATCGGGTCCTCAAAATTCTCACACGCGTTTTCTCAAAAGGCTTCCGACTTCCTAGCATATGAAGATTTTTTATTTCTGACCAGACCACACGGTAAGATGAGCCTTCTAAGTCCCAATTATCGGATGCGCGAGTTGATTTGATGATCTACAAAACTCATCTTATTCACCGACATCGACAGGTTGGAACTCAGTAGCACTTTAGCCGCCCGACGGCCAATTAGAGGCCGGACTTGGATGCTTTTCGTTCTTTTCGTTTGATCGAACGTCTTTTTAGGGGTGTTTCTGGCTGCTTCCTACGAAATAATATGTTCTTGTAGTACAGGTCTCAGCAGTCTAATTAATGACATTATGAAAGAAGACACGCTGAGAAGCTACTCAAACCAGCTGTTGTGATTCGAGTCTAACCGAAGCCAAATTCACCAATATCTTGTTGGGCGTCCAAAGTGTTTCGTCGGTAGAATAAACAGTGCAGCCGATCGTGTTCTTCTGAAGGTTTTGGAGGCCTAGCCCTAAATCCATATGGTATGGCCAAAAACAGATGGTCTATTACAGGGCTGATTGGATTTATTTCACTCGCAAGCGAGTTGGACTCCTGGATTTTGATCAGCGACATATTTCATAGCTGAAATCACAAACTATCTGAAATTTTTTGTAATTTTTACTCTGTATTTGGTTTAGTAAGACTCAAATGGACGCAGCTGTGCGGGATCATAATGCAAAGATCTGCGTCTTACGTGCGCATGTTGGGTGCTTCGGGTAGCGTCGTGCTCCACGCGCGTACCCCATTGCATGCTTCCCCAACAGACCGTGATCTGAGATTTGCCGGATTTCTAATCGATACCGGATAGCAGTCGTCTCACCTTATCTCTTAGCCGTCCAGTTCACATTCCGGTGACGTTCTGTAGGCGCGCATCTCCCGTTGTCCAGTAACACCACACGCGTTAGAGAGTTAACCTGCAAATGGAACGTAAACAAATTTGACCATCGTATCCATCATGCGCGAAAGGCCGCCGCGGGGCCTGTCCTGGCAGGATCGCTGTGTATGTATATATTTTGGCCAAGGGTTGTCTGCGCATACTTCTTACAGAGCCCTGGTCAGGTTGCGATAGTCTGCAATGGATGCGTACATAAAGTTGCTCGCTCTAACTGCACGTAGGTCACCCATTTCGTGTTTTTTTTACATGAATTTGATAAAATTAAACTGGATCTCCCCTCGACTATACTTCTAGCGATCCATAAGCATTCATCTCCATCTCAAGCATAACCTGTAACTCCAGTTGAGACTTGGAACAGTAAGGGCTTTGAATAATGATGCTACAGCTTAGCAATGCTTGCGAAGGCTTACAAAACAGTGTGACTATGCAGGACTGGAACCTCCGAAAGGTTGGAACTTTCATGAACATTTGGATATTTCAAACCTAGTTTTTCCACAGAATGGCAATTTATGAGTAATGATTATCTTAACATTTGACAGTGACAGAGATTGTATAACAAGGAGGAGGCTTTATTTTAGCTAAGTACAATATCGCCCTCAAAAACCCTTGGCAAAGTCCTGCCCAACGGCAGAATCGTCATTGTCGAGCTTTTTAAGGTCTTTTATAAAGAAACGTTTTGCCTGACTGATCTAACTTCTACTAGTGTCGTTCGCATCATGGGACGCCGCTTAACTAGCCTCGATTGGTGCATAGGGTATTTTGTAAACATCAGTTAACTTCCTTTTCTTAAAGTGTAGCCTAAAATACTCCATAAAGCGCGGTAAGAATGCAAGGTGAATGATACCATATCACATTTTCAAGCACTAAATGCTCGAAACTGTCGAGGTCGCAGGCTCCAATTGCTGGAAATTAATGATGCAGTCCAAAAATAATGGATGTGCCATTAAATAAAACAGTAAATAACATTTAAAAGTAAGACTACCTAGGGTGTTTCACAATATTAAACTTCGAGTCACCAAAGCTAATTTTTTTTATCTTAGCGCTTGGTCAAAGTTATGCTGTTTTGACGGTCTTAGAATTCATGGATGTTTTGGCAGATTTTGAATAATTCATATTGACATAACTGTGAAAACTCAGAATCTCGGTGGGATTTGAACCCACGACAGTAAGGGGAAGGCTTAAGTACAGACAGCGCCCTAACCACCTGAGCTACGAGGCCTCGCCAGACGACGCGAGTTTAATCACCCTTGGATCAAGTCACCGACCCAAACTACTGCAACGTCTTCAATCCACCAAATCTGGTACACTAAGCTGACTGCCCAAGCAGGATTTCCTTAGTAATTCATCTAGAATCCACCAGATGACTAACAGGCTCACGTAATACATAGATGTTTTGGCAAATTTTGAATAATTCATACTGACCCTAGAATTATATTGCTTTTTGCATAAAACGCAACAGCTGATATAACAAAAGTACACAGGCTGGCGTGAGATGGCCAAATATTTTTTCATGAAGTACCTCAAGAAAGCGCCGAAAGTTTAGAACTTCCACGATGGCTCGTCTAACATAATTACCAACTGATAAGGCAGACCAAGCTAAAAAAATTTGCAGCCTAACAAGAACAGTTTTGACAAAAATTCCAAAAATTGTTTTCCTAAAGGGGGAAATTTTCATGACGCAACGGATATAAATTGAAAAAAAGTCTGAGAAAGTAGGAAATATTATTTCTGCAGATTTCCGACAACGCATAAGTGGTAGTCATTATCTTATGCAGGTGTATATGAGAAAGGTAATAAATTTTATTCCGCACACTTTTGGAGTCAGGGCAACGGTAGGGTGCGGACCCCACTTAATTGAGGGTAGACTGTGGATCACGTCGCATGGGCTCTTATATTGATATCCATCTGTGGGCCGTTGCAGACATTATACTGTCAACAACAATTACTTCCCAC
Source organism: Spirometra erinaceieuropaei (assembly GCA_902702965.1). NCBI lineage: Eukaryota > Metazoa > Platyhelminthes > Cestoda > Diphyllobothriidea > Diphyllobothriidae > Spirometra > Spirometra erinaceieuropaei. Next base: position 24,761 of record CACRXP010000963.1, on the reverse strand, counting down.
GACCTCAAGTCATCACTCAAAATCCGTTGCTTTTTGAAATTTACTTTTTATCTATTTTTTTACTACCACGCTTATTTCCGCTGCCGCACGAAAGCGTACGACAAGTCATTCGGCAGAAATCCGAACAATTTCTGTGTTTTCATTGCATCTCGACCAACTTACTGTCTAGTGCGCTGCCCCATCTGTAAAACTTCCTTACCACCAACTACGTGTGACACGGTCCACAGTCTACCGACGGTTGAGTGGGGTCCTTCTCCCTACGGTCACCAGGTCGTCGTCATCAGATGTAGACTAAACGTGCAAAATGGTTAACATTTTATGAGTGCCTAAAGACCGGTGCTTGTTTCGTGTTGGCGACATTAAGCAGTAGCTGTATGCTGTCATTTCGTCTGAACTGACTGCCAACTCGGCCATTTCTACTTGAGATTTTTGCAGGCTGTATTTAAATCAGTACGTTCATTGATGCATGATCTGTCCGACACTGCGAGTTTTGTTGGAAGAGGAAGTGAACCCTGCATCCAGGGTGTGCATATCTGCATGGGACGGGGGGTCCCGCCTCTATACTGCTTATCAGTGGTCATGCACGCATGCGGAGACATGTTTCCAAGTTTAACCACGATATACTTCATTTCATGGGATTTAGTAGACGATCCTCTTTTTGCGCAAATGTTCAGGCAGTGTTTATTTTTGAGCACACTTAAAATGTTAACTGTTTCGCACATGTGCTCTACGCCTGGCGATGACCTGAGGAACTGACCTCGAAATACATTTTTCCACCCGGCCCAAAAAACTTACTTGATTTGAATGTACTTTTCTCGGGACGCCAATTTTTTAGTGTAAGTGTGCGCATACAACTATAAAGTGTCAACCTTATAATGATAGCAGTGCTCCTAAAATTTTTCGCCATGCCTTTAACACTACCGACCACATACCACAATACTCCATCGAAAATATTCTGTCCGTGAGAATGCGTTCCAGTTCAAAACTATGAGCATCAGACTAAACCACACTACTTAGAACAGGAATATGCCTACGGCGTAGCGGTAATTCGTTAAAATGGCGTGCCTCAAAGGTGACTTTCAGTCCTACAGCAGTAAATTTACGAAAGAACCTCTCCTACGCGTCCTTTCTTTCTCAAGTCGGCATATAATCCTTTCCCTACGTAATATACCTCATTATCCACTTGGTTCACATGGGAAAGACTCGGTGGTCTTGGCGGGATTTAAACTCGCAACAGCAATAACAAGGCTCGAGCACAGCCAGCGCTCAATCGGGTCAAATGAATTATTCAAATCTGCCAAAACATACTAATTAAGCTACGCTTGTAGTCATGTGGTAGATTCTAGATTGATTGCTCAGGACATCCAGCTTGGATAGTCAGCTAACCGCATCAGATTTGGTGGATTTCATACGCTGCAATAGGCTGGGCGGATAAGTCGATCCAAATATGATTAAATTCACGGCTCCCGGTGGGGACTCGTAGCTCAGTTGGCCGGAGCGTTGGCTGTACTCGACCTTGCAATTTGCTGTCGTGGGGTCAAATCCCACGGAGGCCGCGGATTTTTTCACAATTGGGTCAAAGGAAATATTTCCATCTGCCAAAACACCCCACTATGTAATGTTGGGATCAGGAAGAATTGAAAATTTTCCCCATCCCATCCGTTAAATACAATTAACTTAATATAACTTTAGTGATTATTGAAAAGCAGGGAAATGTACAGAGGAAATTGAATTTTCCAAAGTAAAGGACGCCAATATTTTGCGAAGAAAACTGTGAACATATGTCCTGAAATACGAAGCAAAAATGCTTTTTGTGGTTAGAGAAACATGTCGCTTCTCTACCCTTCGGATCTTCTTCCGGGTTGCGTCTAGAATTACGGTTAGAATCAGGTCGTTGGGGTTCACTCTTGAGATTTGGATCGGGTCTAATGTTAGCTGTTAATGTTTGTGTTAGGTAACACACTTGATAGGTAGGGTCCGAGTGCCACGAATTTGCACTTTCGGTGTGTGAAGATACTTTTGCATATGTTCATGAAGAGTATGTTTGCACTTAAACTACCATCCGGAGTTCGCCACCCATTATCAGATCTGCTATGTGCCCAAATGTTTGTTGCCGACGCCTAGCTTGCTCAGCGTAACTGTGTAAACAATAACCAAGTGTTTCGAACATCAGCATTTTAGATTGCATCCTTGTGGAAAAACGAATAAATTTCCCAAAAATTATACACCATCTGCACTTTAGAAAATGCGCCAGTTCCAGCATGTTTGTCCTATTTCAAAGTGAAAGAGGGATCTCGGGTGTTTACCATGTTCGCCCCAAAAACATTTTCGTCTTTTCGAGGTTAACATCCAAATTAAACCTCAGAAAGGATGAATCTAGAAGTTCATGTAATTTATGGATGTTTTGGTTGGACAATATTGTAAGAGTACATGAGCTTCCTTGTTTACGTCCCTAGCCTGGAAGCTGTCTAGGCCAAATGAACTAGAGGCGCCGGAAATAAACGAGATTCAAGGGAACATGAATATCATCAATAAAATTTAGGTCTTATGTGGGCCAACTTCTCAAAAAATTGTTTGGGAGAAAAAATAGTCGCAGGAATTATTTAAGATGCGACCTATCATTGAACCTTAGAAAGCTTATAACAACGCTTTCATACGCGCATACAAGTTCTTAACTAATTTGCGAGGAGGCGATGGACCTATGGAACGTTAAAATGTAGGACAAAACGCACCTTATACGGTGGGACTGAGTTATGTGGCCCCCTAAACAGGACATGGAAATAAGTAAGTTCCGCTCAAGTAATAAGGGTGGGTCTGCGCATAATTCTACAAAGAGCCAAATATTTCAGTGTCCTGATCCCAAGTGAACCGTGCACCTGCCTAAATGGTTTTTGAAGCAGGAGAATAAGATTCCACGGTCTTCTGTTACAAAACACCTTGACAGTGGTCATTCGGCTGACCCCAAAACGTCTTTTCGAGTATTAATTCGAGCGCTAACAACTCGACTATTGTGCTACCTGGAGGCAGCCTACGTACGACGGGAGAAACCCGACCTACGTAAACAGTTAGACGACGCGGTCAACCTCAGTTAGCCCTGGTAGACCTGAGCCCTTTTGATTTTTGAAATCCCTCCGCATGCTTACTTCTCCACTTTCTTTCCTATGTTGCCTTTTGAAGATACCACTTTATTGATTAGTCTACGCGCAGTATACGCTGGCCTTGCTGTTCTACATTGATTTTCTATGTCGAAATTTAAACCTCTGCACTTTTCTCACCTGTTATTTATGTTATGCAACGACAGGCTGCAGCTGAGAAGCCGTCGCGAAATTTACTGGTACCAACAAAATCTGCTGTACATGCCTGCTTTAAATTCATTCCGGGAAATATTGCTTCAAGTTATACCAAGCAGACATGAGGCATTGTAGTGAAATAATTTTGCCTTTTTATTTTCTAAGCCGAGAATAACATGGCGGTCAAAATGCGCATCAGACGATTCATTCTTTGCCTTTGGTGGCGTTCCTTGTATTTGCCTTAAACCATTCATCCCATTTATTATTGCATATCCGAAACGCTCCTGGTATGTAAACACATAAATCTTACGCATAGCCCAACTAGGCTTTTTTCAGTGACAAACATCTCGTACGCTAATAAACTAAATAACCTTCGTCTTTTTCACTGCTAGAAATATCCATTGTAACGGTTATTTTTCGTGATTAACACTCCGTTGGGGGTGGGCGAGACTAAAATCAAATTTAACTTCTGATTTCTTTTTTTGGGATTTTACAGTCGCCAATGTGTGCCCAGCACGAGAAGCCCAGCTTGGAAAGGCACCTTTTATGTTGGCAACAGAGCTTGAAATGAAGCTCAACGATCAGATTACGCTTGAGTACGAGGCTTTCTATCTTTACGAGAAAATGGTGAGCTCTTCATACCGCGCTCCATGGTTTCCGGTTTTATTGGTTATTTTTGAGCCACAGTTTTCCTATTCATGTATCATGAAATTCTGCATGAAAGTTAGGTGCATATTGCTGCTACGATCCGCTTCCTCAAAACGGCTCGGTTATTAAATAATAAGCCGTCGGTCCGCCATTAAGTTGCTCGCAACTTCATTTCTAAGGCCAAGTGGTAGATGTTAAAACCGACATCCCATCCACTTACCTCATAGTTCTTACAAATGTTTAGAGAATGTCAGTTGCTCAACATGCAAAGACCGATCTCATGTCAATTTCTTGCCAAAGTGCGGTTATTAACACCCAGACAGAAGGCCTTTGCATCCAAAATTATTGCTGTCTGTATTCATGATCGACAGTGTTCAGCGCATATCTCCACTCCGCTCTGAGGCTTAGTATGAAGCGTACCATTATGACATCATTGTTGACAAAACCAAAAGTTCTATGAATGTTTCCAGAATACAGTAGAAAAGTCAATTCGGTAAACAAGTGTTTTCGGTACTCATTATTAGGCCAAAACAGTTGCGTAAAAGTTCACAGGATTTATAAGTGACTCGGGGGCTATTAACGCTCATCGTTCCTACGCCACCCGCATGACCATATCCGGCATGTTATGGTCATCATTGAGGCAAGGAGGAGGGGAGGGTGATATAGGCTGTGAGTGATGTGTGTACGTCGGGTAAATTGAGCACACACCGCCGCCATCAGGGGGTTGGGGCGGCGTGTAATGATCACCTGGAGTCGGCGTTGGCCACGGAATACGGGGCGCCTGTATCAAAGTCTTCTGACAACATAGCACTGGATTCGCTAGCCGTATAGACACTGCCTCGGCTGTAGCTAATACTCGTTGGCATAGGCCTCTGGAGAAGTTTGCAAGTGTCCGGTAGAAAATATGAAAGGCTTCTTTGACATCGACTCGGCGATTCATATGGACAAGATGTGCGAGAATAGAACTGGAAATCAATTTGTTTTCACCTCCGCCTAGCCAGGCCGGGATATATTCATGTACTCTCTTTTCCACGCGCCTCGTTATACGGCCAATGTAGCCCGCTCCACAAGAGCAAGTGAATGAGTAAATACACATCGATGTGGCCTGCAACGGTAGTCGGTCTTTACCTCCCAAGCGTAGGGGGGAGAGTTCGTGAAACATACACATGAATTCGTCGCAGGGAAAGCGCTAATGTTCCATGAAAAGGCAGTCTTTTAAATAAGTCTTTCATTTCTGCATTTGCTATGGTGGACTTTGCCTGGACCAAATTGCGTTTAAAACTTAGAGGGACGAAACTGTGAAAATTAATGTATTGTTCCGTCCAGGTTTTCCTTCGGAGTACCCTACGCTAGATAGATCCATCATTTTGCCTGTGCAGAATAACATCGAGGAACGCGATTTAAGACGTGATGATAGGTTCGAGTGAGAATCCGAAACGTCAGGCCGATAAACTTCTTATTCCAGTGATGGCATCTTATTCTTCTGAACGCGATTTCGTTGTCTGCCTCAAACTCTGCAGAGAACCTCAGCGAGGGATGTGCACTGTTAAACTTTTGGACCAGGGCGTCTGTGTCGGTGGTAGGATCTGTCAGGCAGAAAATATCGTCCACGTACCGACCGTAGAGGTCAAGGTCATTAACAGTATCTTGTAACCCCGCCTTCTCGACTTTGCCCATGAAGACATATGCGAGGAACGGACCAAGCGGTGAACCCATCGCTACGCCGTCTATTTGTCTGTATTGTCGGCCATTGCAGAAAAACTGAACATTTTGCGTGCAACGTGTCAGTAGTTCTTTTAACGTTTCCACTGGTATGCCCAACGGGTAGTTCGTGTCGCGGATAACGTCACAAAGCTAGTTTATTGTTTCTGCTACAGTTACGTTAGTAAACGGTGATGCTATGTCTAGTGATAGCATCCTCCGTCCGTCGACGCTAATACCCTTGATAGCCTCGGCAAACCTAAAGGAGTCCTTTAAACTCGGAGGGTACAAATGACTTTGCAGGGGTTTCATTTTTTTTCACTAGCCATTTTGCGATGTGTGGTAGAGCGAATTCCTCGTATCCAAGATTGGCCGTAGTTGTGGTCCGTGTTTGTGGATTTTTGAAAGGCCTTACATTCTGGGTGTCGGCGTGCCTACTGGTCATATTCTTTGTCAGATAAATGACCTTCTTTGTGAAGAACTTTGAGAATCGTCGTCAAATGAACTTCGACGGCCTCGGTGCGGCTCCCGTCTTTCTCGGATTTCACGAATTTCTTACGACCCGACAAGGTTTCGTCTAATTTCGATACATTATCTTTTCTATGCACCAGTACAACCACCGAACCCTTATGCGACCTGGTTAGCACAATACTTCCGTTTATGCGAAGTTCCCTGAGGCTATCGAGATGGACCCTTGCCAAGGGACCTCTGTTTCTTGGAGCCTTCCTTAAGTACTGTTGACAGCAATTAACCATAGTCGACTTAAGATAATCAACTTCACTGGCCCAATAGGTTTTAGATCGACGGTCTGGCTAACTAGATTCCTGAACTGGGTTTCTAACTCTAACTGCTTCAGCATCCGCCGTGAATTACAAGACGTAGGACCAAGCGATAGTACCTCTACGAGAGTTTTGTCAAGTCGTACTGAGGAATAGTTATGAACGTGCCATCCCGGATTGTTCGGAAGGGCCGTCTGAGCCCTCGCTCGTTAGGCACTTCGTAGGAGCTTAGTCCACCTGGCCTCGGTCCTTTTACATCTGACAGTTTGCACGTAATCTTCAAACGCCAGTCTCACTCAGTTTTCAAGACGGTCGAGGGTCGGTGCTCTCTGGCACCATTTCCGTCGGCCTCAAACTCTGCAGAAAACTTCGGCGTGGGGTGTGCACTGTCAAACCTATGGACTAAAAGTGATAAGTAAACACACCCTCTGTATTGTTAGAAAACTATGCAGAAAGCAGTCACTGCTGTTCGGTAGTTTTGCGAAAATTCGAACGGGCACGAGGTCAGTATGATGGTCCCTTTCATGGAGGATGTACACGCGTGTTTATCCAGAGGTATAGGCGGTGAGGTCTGTTATAAAAAACCTGCTAGTCAGTTCATAGTGCAGCTAGACGCAGGAAAAAGCACAAACAGCATGGGAGGAATTAAAACGGGTTTTTCAATTTCCATCTTTTAGGCGGCTTACTTTTCACGTGCTGATAAGGCACTCTTCGGTTTTGCCGCCTACTTCCGTCACGCCGCCGAAGAGGAGAAGGAACATGCGCGTGAATTTACCGAGTTTATTACCCAACGCTTTGGCACAGTCATCTTCAAAAATATCAATGCAAGTTTCTTGTTTATTCTTCTGTCTGTCTGCTTATGGTCTGAAGTGAAAGGTTCGAAATAGTCGCCGCATCATCAATTTGCGTTGGCTATTGCTGCACATGTCCGACCTCCTTTTTCACTCTATTCACTAATGCACCTGCTTTTCCTACCTGACTTGAGGCCGCCATTTCCACTTTAACTGTGTTACTATTTTATGTCGTCCACCTTCAGCAATATTAACGAGAAGAAGGCTGGATTGATGGGGCATGACATTCGTCTGTCCAACGTTTCGAATTCACTTTTGAAATCAATCATCAGAGCCGGCGAAAAACCTGATGGTGTGGCTTCGATGTGGAGTGACGAAGTTTGGACAATTAAACCCCAGAAGCAAATCACTATGCATATCGAATTCTTCCACGATGTCAGTTAATTTATTCGTTGACGTCCCTAAGAAGGAGTTCGAGAGTTGTTCTGAAACATCTGGAAAATGCTATTCTCGTCTAAACTACTGACTCTCTCTTATCTCACCGTCTGAGTGCGTGCGGCTCAAACGGACTCCTTTTTGAAGTAGGTAAGTAAGTAGGAAACACGTCGTGCGCGTTCACTTGTCGCAGTTTGCGGCCGACTACGAGAGTCTGTTCAACTCAGGTGACAAAAACCACCATCAGCGTTGACTTGCGCGTGAATTCGTTTATAATGAAGCCTAAATGCGTCATCTTTCACACCAATCATGTTCTAACTGGAAAAAGTCAGAACGACTGACTATGAACGATTGCGCAATGGACGACAACTGAAGTAAACTTATTTTTGCAAGCTATAGACGGGTTTGGTCCCTAATTTACAGCCCTCCGATCTCACAAGAATAATAATGGACTAAAAGCCACACCAAAGTAAAACCACTGCAGTCTTATTCCTTTTTTATCGGAGGACAGTGTTGGCTTGTCTATTCGCAATCTTCCAGTTCAGAACGTTTAATGTGTTGTAGTCGTTTGAAATCATAGCAACTATATAATAGTGGGAGATGGCACTGTTATAGCCATGAGGAATGCGACCTCAATCTTGCTTCACTCTTCCTCTCAAATGTGCTAGTAATCTGCCTGAGTTAAGCCGACTGGGTGAGATTTGTCGCCTAGGCCAAGACGGGAGCCAGGGCATACGTTAACCAGTCTGCAGATAGGCAGCGCGAGGCCTTAACTACCGTCCTACATTTTGGGGGAAGTGTTGGTGGCACACCTAGGCGCGAGTTCTCGCGCCGCATTGGCCACGCCACCCAATCGCATCCCTAGCTGCTTGAAGGGCTCCGAAAGTCGACTGGTGCATGGGAGAGGGAGGGCTGAGTGAGATCGAAAGTGGAAGATCCACGTCCAGGGCACTTCAGTCCATTCCTCACTTTAATAAATCTGAGGGGATAGAACCTGTCATGACGCGTCAAACGTCGTGGCCTCGAGGGTTACCAACTGTCGGAATGAGTCGCTACTTGACAGAACTTAGAATCAGGCTGTAGTGGTTCCGTGTAAGTGTGACCTTGTAGAAGCTGTGTATATGCTCTGGTAACCCGGTCGTGTGTGGCACGCATAGACGGGCCGGTTACAATAGGTGTGTAAACTCATGAAATGTCAACCGAAATTTCGAAATGGGCTTTCGTTTCGAAAGGATCGATTAAGTAGGATTGTAAAATTAATCATCTTGCGGCATAATTCTATAATAATTCAGTCACCCCGTGATGCTGACTTTCAAACGAACATCTTTTCGGCCGCATGCAAAGCCAGAGTTTGTAAAAAATGACTACATAAGTAGCATGCATTTTTATCATTGATTTTCGATGCCCTTAAAAATTCAATCATATTTCGTGGAAAACATGCATAAAAATATGCATTCTTTCTCACATTCAGTAGAAATTACGCCTTCTTTTAATTTTATATTCGAAGAAAGGGTAAAATTTGGTTTTCAAAACCTTTTCCAATTACCAAATAATTTTAAACCCGGCCTGCCGTTACACTTGCGTTCAGGCTTTTCAAACTACCGGTACTCCAAGTATAAAAAGCCATAAATTTCTCTTCGGCATCAAGAGGAGACCATATCAGATTCATAAACTTTGGCAGTGGATTTAAGCCATATTGTTAACTTTACAAGCTACATTGGTAAATGCTGAAATACGATGTTCTATAAACGGCCATTTCACGGTCTTAAAAAATCTCACAATTAGAAATTTTTTTCGGAAGTTCGGTTGACATTTCATGAGTAAGCCCACCTACTGTATCTTTGTTGGCTACTGTGATCGTGCCCATCTTTGATCATCTTGACACTGTCCAACTGCCACTGCAAGGTTAAGGATGAAGGAGGGGGTGCAGTAGGCGCTGCGAAAGTCCGCCCCACTATCAACCAATTAACGTGTAATTAGTCAGTGATGCGCCCGCCTCAGAGGACACACGATGGATGCCGTCGCATCAGACTGTCGGGTATGAGACTGGACGCAATGACTGATGGGGCACAAAGTCGCCGTTTAACGATCTCCGCACGCAGATAGGGTCTCACATGCGTGGCAAGTGTCACAAAGGCCGGATTACAAGGAGGAGTCCTTGCAGTCTCAAAAGCGAGTAGAGTTATTTCGTCAACTGTAGGTCTTCGAAGCCGCACCTTCCAACTCCCCCGGATAGTTAAAATGCATCAGATTTATTACAGTGAAAAATTCCTCAATTATCACGAAGCAACTAGTTAAAGGAAGTCAGACAGTGTGCTGCGAAGATCCATACGGTGAGGAGTCTACGATCGTCCTTATTTTGCCAGACTGCACAAAAATATTTCAATTAGTTAGTGTTCTAAAATCGAACATAGCTGGCTGGTGAAGGGATCCCTATATGGCGACTATGGCTCCCATTTAAGTAGGAATGAAGAACCATCTGATCCAGACGACCTTAGCTAATAAAACTGGACAGCTAACAGTTCATAAAATCCAACTTCAGTAGAAGGTCTCCTGCCAATCTTATGGATTTCAGAATGAGAAGAACAACATATTCTCTCGTGTGTGATGTCAGTTTGGAAAACGTGTACAATTTTATTTACAATTAGCTGATTTGATGTATTTTCTCTACTCTAGTTGCCCCTTGACATGCCGGCTACTTGGGGCAGTCCCGTCGACGCTCTGAAGGCTGCTCTTCAACGTGAGGCTGATGTCTATAATTCTATCCTCAATGCATACAACAGTGCGGAGAGGCTCCACGACTTCCATGTATGTAGCAGTTTTATAAAACTCTTTTCACCCGACGAACAAAATATTGGGAAATGGTCAGTGGTGTTTTAATGCTAGCGTAATGGGGAACCAGTCGGAAGCTGTTGATTACGAGCCGTGAAAGGAATACGCATCCCGAAAGCACTATCTGCTGAACTCGATAACGAGGGATTAAGTCGAATTTTCGCACCACTTATAGAGTCCATCTTTCGAGTTCAGCCAGAATAAAAAAATTCATTAGCTCGAAATGTGATTTAACAAATCAGATTAATTTCCTGAAACTGCGAGTGTCAGTAGTGATCTTAAACGAAGCCAGAAATCAGGCTCTGGCCTGTATGGTGAGGGTAAACAGGGGCCGGTTCGACACATATACTTACAGAATCGTGTTTCGGTTCCAGTGCCCCGATCAATTCGCCTGCTATGTTGGGTGCGACTCATCGAAAGTTTTAACATGGCATCATCACCTTTGACAAAGTATTTGTCACTGATGACAAACTAGAATGCGTCTCCTGTAAGAGCGATAGTTAGACAGTTACAACAATATGTTTTGATTGGGTTTTATAAAAAGAGGGAATCCAGTGAAATAGGCAATATTTTTATGAAAGGCCTTTTCAACTTCTGTTCAAACGTTTTATTGGAGTAAAGCCCCTGTAAGAAGGTGAAAATTGTTATATCGTTTGTCAAATGGCACTAAACTGTTTATTATTATGGTTGCATATGACTGACATTCTGTAAGACACCATAAATTCAGCAGACATATAAATATGACCTTTTTAATGTCACTAAAAAGGACCACCTACGCGCGTCCGATCACTTATCTAGATAAATGCTAATTCATCACCCCCTTTTCATTTCTCAACATTTCACCTCCCGTTTTCTCACGCCTGACTACTTACATAGACCTATTTTCTCCAGACTGTACTGACTCATTTCTCTTCTCCATAGTCGCAAGAATTCTTGGATCACTTTGCCAAAGAACAGGCGACAG
>CACRXP010000962.1:119536-201216 GCA_902702965.1 Spirometra erinaceieuropaei | reverse complement strand
TAACATAATCCAATAGGTTAAGATACGAAAGTCTTCGAGTTATCTTATTGTGCACAAACAAGAGTCTTTAGAAAAAAGGACGCGCTTTGAACACTTCACTCCAAGTATTTGAAATAATTTGTTTATTTGAGACATTAGATATTACCATAAAATATTTGAGAAAAACCGGACCACCTTCCCATAACCCGCGTAGTTTCAGGCGGTCGTATCAAGTGTTAGACCAAACGTCTGGCCCTTTACGAAAAACCTTTCGGGAATACACCTCGTAATTCGTCGAAAAGAATTAAAAAAGAGGTTCCTGTTAATTATGTTGTAACAGGCAGAGAAACCTACAACACAGGTCCACTTATTTATGCGATGAATGCTGCCAGACATTCGCTTAAGCAGCATGAAGCCTTTTTAAGTGCACAAATCCTCGTCTGAGAACCTCAGTGTCGCGGAAAGTTTACTGTTATGGCGGAAAATAGTCTAATGAGAAAATAATGGTCCGAATTTACTCTTTTAATTCGGCATTTGGCATTGCATTAGAATGGTTCATAACACACAATGCAACCATGGATGAATAGGCTCGTTTGCCCAGTGTAGGTCTCAAATCTTGTGCAACGGCAAAATGTCTGACACCTTGTTGGTCAGGCTGAACAGTGAAAAATACTTACAAAATGCTATTTTGCAGCTTTTCAGTTTTGTCTCCTAATCTTTAGGTACCTGACTATTAATTGTTATCTTAAGATGTCTTGGGGCGTTCGGTTTAAACTAGACTGCTTCCATTCTTGACAGCGCTTCTAATTTGACATCCAAAATCGTTAAACTACTTCCACTACTGCTGCGATATTAACTCGGTTACCAGATTGCACTGCTAACACCAGGCTTAGATCGCAACAGGAAATAGTCATTTCATCCGAATCAGGTGGGTGAAGAGTTAATTCTCTGACTTCGCTTTGTCCGTCTGAAGGAATGCTGTGCAGAAGTTGTTATGCACGCGAAGCCTAGCTACAGGGACCATTGGCTAACAAGGGGCGGGTATTTCCCAAAATACATTATTCCCATAGCAAGACTCAAAATGCTGACGACGTTACAAAGTAACCCTTCTCACTAACGTTTGATTTTTTAAAAGTCAGAGTCCTTGTGCATGACTCTCTGGAAGTAGTACGTATTAACCTTTTCAGTTCACCACATTCTCACGGACTTCAGAGGTTTTTCTCTTGTAAACAGGAGCAACTTTAGCAGCCGACTCCTCCTGCGTGCCAGATGTTTGTGTTATCCGATTATAAAAACTCGTCAAACAACCAGAACAAGTCTTGTTATCGTGGATGTGCAGCAATTTGCATAGAAGCAAGCTGTTTATTTGTCCCCTCGGGAAAGTATCCGACACTTCAGCTAAAGTAAGCGCAGGCGGTGGCTAAAAGTTCTTTCGCGTTTTGGTCAATTTGCTACATTTAGTACAAAATGTATACCGTTCGAATCAAATACTTGCATACATTTCAAGGTTAAACCAGACACCGATCATGTTTTCATGTCAGATGTGTCGCCTCAAACTGATTAACCTAAGGGGGGTGGCTTTCAGACCTAACGCTTCTTAGATGGGTCACACTATAACCAAACATTAACAAAACAAGGGTGGAAATGCTTAAACTATGTTTATCTTGCTATAGGAGTAGGATGAGATTAATTTCCTGCATAAAATATACCACCTTTGAATTTACAAGTGTAAGCGTATTGCGACTGTTGAACTGAACACGAAAATATCCCGCCCAATTCGTCGCACATGTTTCAAAGCCGTGTTCGACGGGTCGTGTTTCAAGGATTTTGCCCAAATTCATAGGTTACTCCCTACCATAAGCGTAAAACTCTACCTGTAAACATAATAGTGTGGTTTTACTATTCGCAACTTGATTACGTCTGAATAGCTGGCTTTGCAGTCTTTTTCGAGGACTGCTTTCAGTTGTTTGCCTGGATTGACATTAAAATTACATCTCTGATTACAGATACCTGGCACCGACCAAGTGGTCATCAGTAAAAGAGAGTTCTGTCATATTTTAAATATGCAGGAACAAGCAGGTTTTGCAAATGCTGGACGTTTTCTACGCGTGCAAGTAATGTTTCCGGAGGGCATTTTCATTCTGTAAATCATAACACATCAATAGTAGTTGCTTTTATCAATCCCGATCGGTCATAGAAGCGAAAAAACACTATCAAGATGGTTGACGTGTGAGCGGTTGCACTAGTAAAATTATCATTCGCTTAGTTACAAACAGTCTGGTCGCCTAGCAGTACAGACATATCAAGTCGATTAAGCTTACGGTTGCATTGACTTTAGGGCGAGGTTAGGGTCTGCAGCCCCACGTCATTGATACCATACGGTTGGCTTCCTCAAACAATTTTGGGTAACAAAGCTAATTAAGCCACCCGCTGGATTGGGAAGGGAAGGATATCGCAAGTAGAACTCGAAGCACGCACAGAGAAGCGCGTGGAGGTGGCGTGCACACATTCTCCCCGCGACACTGCCACTGGTTTGATTAGTAGGATGAGGGCACAATCACAACTGAAAGGCCACAGAGGGGATCGCGTGGTAATTCGCAGTGCAAGGTCACTGTAGTGGAACCACGGAGTTCCAATCCATCCGAACATTATATTAGTAATCCTACTTAGCCACTCGCTGGATTGATACAATAAACAGGGCGCGAGCGGAGCTCGAAGTACGCGCAGGGGGGCGCATGTTAACTTATACCTGAGTAAACGAGGATGACGTATAAGCACTTGTCACCCGCGTGGCACAGTTGCCCGCCTGATTAAAATAGTAAGGAAAGCGTAAACATGGGATATTTATAGGGTCAGTGTAATTCACATCGGCTTAACTGTTTTAGAAAACAGATAATATAGTATTATTGAAGTGGGGCTGCAGAACCAAAACTCGCCAACTTCAGAGGCGATAGTCGCTTTTGTACAAAGTAATTGATCTAGACACTTAAAAGTCAGAAGTGCCATGATCCTAAATTTATGTATGACAGTTAGTTGATGGATCTAGAGATCAGTTAACAGGCTTGGATTCGATGGAGGGAAAAATCATGGAAAGTATTTATCGTTGGAGAGCACCCCCAGTAAATCGGCATTGGTTAACCACACCAACATGCCATAGGAAATGTTTATTATTTTGAGTAGGTTTTAGTTTCATTACTTATAGAACGGCTTATGCACTGTTTGGTTTTACTGGCATTTACACTACAACCCACCTTTAATAAGCAAAATGGCTCGCCCTGCGACTTTAAGTTAGGCAGTATTTGAAGTAAAGAAGATAAACACACGATCTCCGGGACATTAGGTGTATCAGTCAGAGCTTTCGGTCCCGTACAGGAAGCCAACGTCAGAGACTGTGAGAATACGACATCAAATGAGCGGTTTTTGTAGTCAGGCCATGAAGGGGGAGGGAAGATATGAGTGCAGAGGGTGGTATTCACGATAAGTTGAGTCCCACGCCGTCTCACGTTGGCGTGACTGCGTGCACCCTTGGCTGGAAATTAGGTCTCGCCTCTTGGCCGCAGAAACAGAGCGCGTGATAGCAGGGGGGTATGTCAGCGTGCCTGTTGATAGAGTTTATGTTAGACACCCAGGCCTCTAACAGTCCTCGTCCTGTCTGATTGTTGACCCGCGTTACTATCAGTGTGCTCGTGAAGTTGAATTCGTGGCGAATTCGTGAGTGGTGATCTGAGACAACGGTATTTAAACTGTTAGCCTGGTAAACGTAACAGCCGTTATAATTCTTAATCAGTGTCGTGGGAAATTTCAGCTTACTTAATGCCATGTGCTTTTAGAAAACAATACTCAAATATAAAATTTAGTGCGAGGTAACCAGAAGAACCTACAACTGGATCAACTGAGTTGCAATGGACCCCAAGTCTCTGATTTCGTCAAGAAATGATCCCAAAAGAGTTAGAAAATATTCTCATTAGTCAACATGGAGTTTTTTGCGCTATTGTATCGATAACATGCTCAAAATCGTCAGGAAAGCAATGCTGTAGAGTCCTCACAACCAAGTCAAAACTACCTTGCATGATACGTAATTCATGTAGGAAGAAAATACGAGCGCGGGCGTTCTGCGTCGGTGTACTCGACTGACGAAGTCATAAGTCGGAAATAGAAACAACGGTTTACAGAGGTGCTCTATCCTTTGCGTTGCCTATTTACTTACACACTCTGTTTTATTGTTGAATATCCGCCCATTGGCGTGAGATGGTATCAAAAATGTTCGTCTACAGACTAAACACCGCGTTTTAAATGCCACATGCTTTTGTAAGATAGATAGAAAATGCATTAATGCCAACATAACCTGGGTCTGGACACACAGTTTAGCCACATGAAGTAATTACAGACGCCTTTGTAACAGGGTGACCAACCAGCCTCCTCCTGCGGGCCCCGGACCATCACAGTAGCCAACTTCACCTGCAAATGTTTCGACGGCCGCTAATCATACCCGGTGTAATGTCTGCATCAGGTCCAATCTCTATCTTTTCATAACTGCGAAAGCAAGTGGGGAAACCTTGAAGCCTTAAAGTATGCAAACTCCAGGTGTGAGAGTAGATTTGAGCTGGTCTAGTCTGAAAGCAGGAATACAAGGCAATGGTAAAGAAGCATTTCATAATCAACATATTCGTATTCTTATTTCGTTTTCAATGTAAAGTCCGCCACTGATTCTAAATCTAAACGCCAAGATTATTTTGAGGGACCTCTCTTTCAACGTAAAACAAGAGTCAAATGGTAAGTGGAGCTGCAATAGAAATTACTGTGCGGTACAATTGCAAGATAGTTCAGCTACTATGGGATGCCAGCTTTTGAACGAACTCCTTTTTAACCGCCTAAAAAAACCACACTCCGTAAAGGGTGACTTCTTTGGTAGTACGCATTTTCGCATTGATTTTCGACGCCCATATAAATTTAAATATATTTCATAAACGCCGTGAACAAAAATATCCATTCTTTTATTTATTCGGCAGAAAATGACGTCTCGTTCTGATTTAACACTTAAAGGGAAGGTTTAATTCGGTTCTAAAAACTTTGCTAATTCCCGCATAATTTTGCATCCAACCTGCCGTTACTCTTGAATTCGGAGTTTCCAAACTACCAGCCATATATTTTCCGTGTGCGAAAAAATCATACATTCGTATACTTTGATAAGCTGAGACGATATAATATTCGTTAAATTTAGCGGTGGATTTTGACCATTTCGTAAACTTTCCAAGCAACATTAGTAATTGTAGAGATAATGTTTTATGAGCGGGCATTTCATAGTCTTAAAAATCTTATAAATAGGAACTCTCCTCAAACCAAACTACACCCTTTTTTCAAGTATAAAATTTGAGTAAGACGTAATTTACTACTAAATGAGTAAAATAGTGAATACGTTTTCGTGCGTGTTTTTTATGAAGTATATTTGAATTTATAAGGACATCTAAAATCAATGAGGAAAAATCACACTATCTATATAGTTATTTTTGACACAATGTAGTTTTGCAGGTAGCTGGAAAGAAATTTGTCAAAGGGCCGACATACTGAAATAACTGGATTATCATGGGATTATGCAGCACGGTGATTAATGTTGTATCCCTTCTTATGTAATATTTTCCATTCGAAAACGCATTTTGGAATTTCAGCCAACATTTCATGAGTTATGAAAGTTTGATATCACTACCGGCCTTGAAATTGATTTAGCATATCTATTCAAACCTCTCAAAATTCCGCGGAGTACATCAGCTTTTCTTCCTCAAATATATGGAGCTAAATTGCCGAATCCTAGTCTATTGTACGCCAATAGCGTCAACGTACATTATTCTCTTTAGTCCTGAATGATTGCAATGGGTGTGTTTATCTCGCTTCCACCACAGGCACAGAAAATCAAGCCTGACCATGAGCGAAGGTTAAAATGACGATTAGAAAATAAAATTCTTAAGAATTTCTAGTCAGTCAATAATTGTCACGAGCATATAAAACTGGAAACTAATTTTGGCTTAAACAAACGATTAGAAAAAATTTGTCTTTGCTGTTTTGGATGCTGTGTATTCTTTTATATCCCTCGAGTTTGCAAGCCTTCAGACGGTGCTGGGCAGTAATAAAACCTCAAAGGCCTCCTCGCTATTCACGAGGCATACTCAACTTCCTTCTCGGTATTTTACGAAGTAAGGTTTTGTTCCCTCAGCATGCCTGATTTCTTATTGTTTTGGTGTAAATGTAGAAATGTTTGGTTCTCTTGATTTAATTGGTTATGCTAAATGTACCAACCCAGTACTATCATGCACCTTTCATAAAGCTACCTTCGTCTGATTGGCTAACCCGCATTCTGATAAACCCTGTGAAACTGACTGCGAAAGAGGATTACGTTTTTGCGGATCACTAAACTGTTCCTACTGAAATGCCAATTACAGCCTGATACCTAATTGCGCTAAATAATTATAAGAAGTCGTCTGTGTTCTGAAAAACCTCCCGCAACAGCAACTTCATAATTTAAATTTCACTCAAGTATTTCTTAATGCACGAACGATAGAGTATTCTATTTCTGAACACGCGTCCTCAACATGCTACTCTGGATTGCCATTTTGGCAGGTTTTTATGCTGTTACCTCTATGCCGGTGATCGACGAATACCTCAAAGACCTAAGAATGGAGGACGTGTTGGCTGTTCCAGCGCACCGGAAGAGGAATTATAACATGCCACTAGAGGTCATCGATGGCGCTCCTAGAAAACCCAAATCCTTTAGGAGCGTGGGTCATCTTGTGAGGTACCTCGCAAAGCTGAACGAATACTACATTCTCTTCGGACGACCACGGTAGTTAAGCACGGTCTTTTCATCATCAAAAAATCAAGTTTATTGCATTTTGCAGTCAAAATAATTTTCTTCATTCTGGTTGAAATGACGTGCTTCTAACTGAATAATGCAATTAAGTTTTGATGCATTTTTTGTCCTCCCAAGTCACCTTCTATCCTCAAATAAAAAATAATTATCAGAATTGTGCCTACGCTTCAGCAAGTTCAGAGACGTGGACGATGTATGGTTTGAAAGCACTTGACAATAGTTTGCAATTAAGACTGAAATGAACTAAAAAACCTACTTATACTTCTCTTCACTTGTATCAATGTCAAATCTGCTAAAACTGCATCTTTACTCCGGCTTATGTCTTACTAAATTTTAGTAAAAGTTATTGTTCTTGCTGTGAAACAAATATACTGGCGATAAGTCAGGACTAAATAACTAATTTCAAAATCTTAGAGATTCTTTTCTATTGCTCGACTCTAAGCCTAGGTTAATCGAAAGTTCATGGCTTTTTGAGATATATTCGAAGTCGGCATTAATTTTGTACAACTAATAACAAGTCGTGATTCATATTTAAAGCATTACAGTCCTTTGTAGCCCTTTTCCCAGTTTGGATATATGGCTTCATCTTGAATTCATGTTACTTCTGAGTGGCCATGAAGTTAGCTCCAATGTGGGTGTGTGTGGAGTTCTTGGGAGTAACTGCGTTGAAAGGCGAACGCTCGTGAATAGCTTTGACCTGCCTCTGTGGGATCTTAACGAACTAGATCACAACTACCCCAATCAAACAAAAATGTAACGGATTACTCTCATCACAATCAGGAGCAGTGTCTCCGTTGATAATTCATACAGCCCATTCTGCAATATTAAAGCAATTTAAACTGTCCACAGTTTATAGTCAGAAGGTTATGTAAACTTTTGAATATCTGTTTGCAAATATTTTGTCAATATTTCTGTCCCTTAGAAGTTCGCAGCGAAACTAAACAAACTTCCTACTCTTGTGACAAGTTCCAAAGGGTTTCCGGCTTGTGTATCCCATTATTGTTTGACAGCGACCATCCTTAGCTCTTTATGTTATGGTGAATTAGAGAACACCATTTGATGAGTGTTCTGTTGTAAGTAAACAGCAAAAGACCGTAAGCTCTAAGCTATGCGCGGGGTCCTCAAAAAGTAAGACCTATTGATAATTTATTCTTGAGTAGCCAATATTTTTAATTGAGAACACTGAAGTCCGCTGACAATAAGGTAGGGACCAATAACGTAAAAGACTTTTCACCCGACTGTTATGATTTCGCAAAGGAAATTTAAATCTTTTGAGTGGGTCCTTCAGGCAAGTGGATTTACAGATATCTAACAGCTTCTTCAGAGGTAAACTACATATCAGGTTTAAAAGTCAATGTAAAATGCAGAATATTTTATGGTAGGGGGCGCTCACCGATCGTTCTTACGGAACTCACTCGTTCCGTTGTGCCTTATGGGCTCTCTCTCGAACCCAACCAGCAGCCTCACAGCGGCGCATGATATGGGCAGAATGGCATTACCGACGAAGACAAGGGAGACTGGAACGGCCATTTCTGGCTTATTAGCCGTCGTCAGTCAGCCATACCCAACCCCGAAGTGTGGAACACCCAAGGCTCGAACTAGCGACCTGTTGTTTAGAAGTCCACGCCTCTAACCACTGGGCCACGTGCCCGTTGCCTTGTGGTCGCGAGTTCGAGCCTCGAGTTTTCCACACTTCGGGATTAGGTAAAACTGGCTGACGACGGCTAATAAGCCAGAAATGGCCATTCCGGTCTCCCTTGTCTTTGTCGATAATGCTATTCTGCCTATATCATGCGCCGCTGTGCGGCTGCTGGTTGGGTTCGAGAGAGAGCCCATAAGGCACAACGGAACGAGTGAGTTCCGTAAGAACGATCGGTGAGCGCCCCCTACCATTGTATATTCCCGATCGAAACCGACAAGTCAACGGGCTCGTGGCCCAGTGGTTAGAGCCATGGACTTCTAAATTCCAGGTCGCGAGTTCGAGCCCCAGAATAGTTTATGTACACATCAGTGAGGCCACAAACATCCCTCCCATTCCTTAGTATGCCTACACAGACAGATCGTTCTGACGCACATTTTGGCCTTAGATAAGCTTTCTTTATCTCTACAAGGACATCAGTAGGCGTGCGTCATTGAAGGTAACTCAAATGGTCATGTCTGGAACTATTACATTAATGAAAACCTACTTCTAATTGTCCTAGAACTGCAGTGTTGTTTATACAACTCTGCATGGTGCACTCACCAAAGTGTACATTTTATTTTAAAACCGCTTCTATCATACCACCAACATGACAGTTCGGTTTAAAATATCTTCTGAACGTTTACACAGAAGTACATATAGTGAACAAGGGTAAACTAACCCTTTTTTATGTTTTTAAATGTCCAAAAGATAAGAATGTTTTTCCTATAGTTTTTGGTGATTGAAAGTATTGTCAAATTTCCCGTCTCTTGAATAAACATGCAAGCTATTTAAGTGTAGCATTAGGAGTTCCTTTTTTAGCAGTGCTAATTCATTCTGCCATTTTTGACCATATATCTATTCGCATAAGAGTCCATTGAAGACACCTACAGGCCATTGAAACTAACCAACTAAATTTTCAAAACCTAAATAAATTCTCAAATTTTTTTTCTACAAAAGTCTCCTTTGGATTATACCTTTTGGAGATTATAACATACGTCTATAGATGCCATGTGGAAGCCTACCCAAACCTTTTAACTTTTCTGTAAAATATAAAAGCCCATTATATTGCTATTACGCCAGGAAATTACTGCGAGGAAATAGGTATTCCAAATACATGAGAACATTTTTAGAGTAAGGCTGTTTTCTACCAACCTGTTTAATTTACAGCGTCACATTGTGTACGTAGTTTTTACGTAAAACGCCCGATCCAGTTGTGATGTTGATGTATAGTACGTCACTGCTCATAACTAAAAGTTAAACATGTGGACCAGGTCTAGACCTTCTGTAAGAAAGCAGCTCCAGGAACAAAAAACATAATATCACTTCCAAAATTAGCTAGTTGAGCGCTTTGTTAACCACATTACTAGAGTTCTTGGCAAAAATGTACGAACAAGTGGCAAATTCAAACGAAGAGGGGACTTAGATAAATTATTTCTGGCTTTTTCTTACCGAGTCTTCATAATCAAGTGCTTAGCTTAAATTCAGCCGATGCTTAGGTAGTTACTCGTTCAAATCTCGGAGTTATTTGACCTACGGTTAGAATAAGGTTGACGGCCGTCAGAAAATGAATTAAAATAGTCGTCACAATCCCCCTTTTTGTCGGCCGCCCATACACACTGACCGTCCTTGACGTCCATAGATCTTGTTATTCTATGATTTTGTACTTTTCTTTTTATAAGCATGCTGACTACACATATTTTAATTGCTTACAATTTATTAATGTGAACTGGCGACGGCACATGAGTTGAACCGACCTACTGATCTCGTTTTCTGTCGATCATTATGCCTTTTCGTAGCATATAGTGGTCTATATCGTTTGTGTAAATGTCAGCATATTCGCTTGCTCGGCTATCTACCCACGCGTACTATATTATAAATGAAAGACTGATGGGCCTACTGGGCAGCATTACAAACTCCAGGTTCACCATGGTTTCCAAATTACGAAATCGCCTTTATACAGTTAAGCAGGAAGACTACGTTCAAGAAGTCCCGTAAGTACCACTGTTAGTGCATCATTTGAGATTCATAATCGATTTCGGCATGTATGAAATAAGTAGCAGTTGAGTGAGAGCCCTCTTCCGCCGCACATATAAGAGTCTACGGATCCTAGTAACGCCATATATAGGTTAGTTTTACCGCCAGTGTTGTTTTTTTCTAATATGCGCTTCGCCGTCGTGTGATCTTATATCATTTTATGGCTCGGCATTTATCCACGCCGTTCTTCTAAGAACACTATCAATGTCCACGCATTGTCTTAGCGGTTTATAGGCTAAGAAAAAACTTTTTTGCTGGTTATTCGACTACTGGGATACGAAATTTTAGATACCATTATGTAGTCGTCTTTAATTTTATGACCCCGCTGCTCGTGGTGGCCTTGAGCCGGTGTGACGTTCCAACACCTAGTCTCGTAGCAGTGTGCTCCACCGCTTTTGAGACGTCCTTAAAGTATGGCGGAGAGTGCCATATTCTTCTCAGTGTTACTGTTTGAGCGCTCAGTGGCGAACGAATGGGCAGCGGTTTAAAAGCGCCTTCGGATAACCATCCATCATGAATTGGTTGTAGAGATATCGGACCTCACGGGCGTTTTTCTCCGATTTGCTGGATCCGTTCCCATACAGCTTCGTTTGTGGGTCGTCGGATGGTTTTCATCAGAAGTGAGAAGCTGCACGGGGTCTGTTGCCTTCATGTAAACTGTCGTTTCAGTTTTGCCGTCAGAACTTCGCCTGATGGGCACATTAATGACGAAGAGTCGTTTCTCAGGTTCTTCTTTCCTTGCTAATTGTATATCAGGGGAAACTGCATTAAGCAGATTATGGAAATTCTGTGGCGTGTCCTTCCTGATGAGAAAAAAAACGTATCGCCAACGTAATGGCACTAAAATACCGGCTCAAGCTGGACGAAGATTATCTTTTCTAGCTTCTGTAGGACCACCTTTCCAACACCACCGAGGATATGACATTCTCTGCCATAGATAAGGCCGTCACAGAAGCGACCGAGCGCTTTATTACGGGATTAGCAGTTGAAATTGCACACCAGACCAAAATTACCATAAACAGCAGGGTCATAAACTTAAAGGCTGTTGGAATTCTGAGGAAACGTCGTTGGGAGTAGTGTATCGCATGCCGTGTCAAGACTGTCCTTGTTACTGCACAGGTCGGAAGGAAGGCATGGTCGAATCGCGCATATACGAATATAAGCTGCTTGTGAGACAAGGCGAAGAACTATCAAGAGTGGCTGTTTACGCTTACAAAATAGATCATGAGTTTAGCTTCACAGCTACCAAGATAACTGTCCACATCGGAAAAAAGAGAGACCGGGAATCGATTGAAATCTAGACCTCAGATGAGAACTCGGTGAATTAATGTGCCATCTGGAGCCGGTGTGCTGAGCTCCACACAGTAGTCTCCAGTCCTACCTCACTGTCCGGTGATTGGTTTGTACCTCTCGCTATTTTGTTGTTGCTATCTCTGAGGACAGACTCCAACAGGAATTCGAAAGCTCATAACAATGTACAAACCGTCCCAGTGCTTGACCAGTTTTTTTTATTCATGTAAGTACATTTCATAGAAACCGGGCACAAAATGTGACGCCTTGTGCTTTTCGGTAGAAATTACGTCTTCAGATTTTATGATAAAGAGAAAGGGTATCCGTTATTTTTTTAAAAAAGCTTTACAATTCCTGAATTTGCGTCGTTGCATTTGCATTTGGCGTTTCTTATGTGTAAAGTTTCGATTTTTTACGTGAGTAAAATCATGTGTTCCAATTTACTGTTAAAAAGATAGCATCTTGCCTTCATGAGATGTGACAATGAATGTGGATCATTTCTTATGCCACAAATGGACCAACACTAAACGAAAACACGCTCCACAATTTCACTTAGTATTTCATTAGATCGACCAACTACCATATGACTAGTTTCCTCCATGAAACTGAACAGATAGCTATTTGCTAGAACATTCCGTGTAAGTTGACTTGTTACGACTCTACACATTCCTTCCACTGTTCAGTGCGATGTGCGGTAAAGGGCCGAAAGTCGCCCACACTCAAAGAGAAAATCTATTCTTTTGTGACGACTGACGTTTTACTGCAGGCAGGGGTTGTTGAATTACATTACATTTAGATCGAGAACGTAATTTCAATTTGTCGTTCGGACGTGACGTACAGTGCGTGACCTATCTCATGAAATGTTGGCTGAAATTCTGAAATGCGTTTTCGATTAGGAAGGATTACTTGGTCACCGTTGTGATACTGATTATCTTAAGGCATACTCTTATAACATTTTGGACCTGGCAGGATGTCGGCTTTTAAATGCACTTCTTTTCGATCTCCTGTAGAAAGGGTGCTCGGTAAAAAATGACTACTTAAGTAGCATGCATTTTTCCCATTGATTTTCGATGGTCTTGGAAATTCAAATATATTTTATAGAAACCACAAACAAAAATATGCTTTCTTTTAGTCAATCAATAGAGAATCACGTCTTCTTTATATTTTATTCTTAAGGAAGGAGTATAATTAGGTTTTAAAAAAGTTTTCTAATTGCCGACCAATTTGGAGCCTGATCATTCGTTGCATTAGCGCTTAGTGATTACACTCTACAGGGTGCGTGCGTTCCACGTAAAGAAAATCCCATATTTATCTATGTCATTAAAGAGATATCATACAGGGTCCATAAAATTTTACAATGGATGCGGACCATGTTGTACATTTCACGAGAAGCAGTGGTAAACGGCCAGGTGCGATGCTATGTGAATGGACATATCGCGGTCTTAAAAAGTCTCATAATTAGAAACTTTTTTAAAGCCTAATTATACTCCTTCCTTAAGTAAAAAATATAAAGAAGACGTGATTTTCTATTGATTGACTAAAAGAAAGCACATTTTTGTTTGTGGTTTCTATAAAATATATTTGAATTTCCAAGACCATCGAAAATCAATGGGAAAAATGCATGCTACTTAAGTAGGCATTTTTACCGAGCGTGCTTTCTAGAGGAGATTGAAAAGAAGTGCATTTAAAAGCCGACATCCTGCCGAAACCAAAATGTTATAAGAGTATGCCTTAAGATAATCAGTATTACAACCGCGACCAAGTAATCCTTCCTAATCGAAAACGCATTTCAGAATTTCAGCCAACATTTATGAGATAGGTCACGCACTGTATTTGAATTATCTGAACCCGTCTCTGAAATTATTTCAAGCATTTAGAAACCACCAATTCCCTTTTCGTCTGTTCATAAGCTGCTTTATCAAGGGTAGGGGACAAAGAGCGCAAAGGCTTTAAGGGTAAATTAAAGAATTCCCCAGCTGTCTTAACAAATAATAGAATTTTTAAAGTGTACTTTCAGGGCTGATGACCGGTGGGGAGCTGAATTTTAATCAGTACATAGGTGGAAATAGTTAGGCTTTCAATCCACAAACTTCACAACACACTACTGTACTCAAACTTAACTTAAAGTCCATTATGTTTCCGAAAGAAAACCATTCCCAGGAAACACTTTTGGAACTCGAAGTCCGCCGGAAAAGTGTACTCCTTTACTGCATCAGGTTAAACTGTTTTCATATTGAGGCAGTATAGGCAGTGCTTTCTGCTGCAAGAAGACGAATCATGTAAATGTTGAATTAAGCAATACGGATTTCACAATCAGAATTATTTTAAGATACGATTCCTTTATTCTGCCTAGAAGATGTGTTTGACCACAGTCCGAGTGTTCTGTCTATCAGGACCTTAAGAAAATCTTTATATATTGCAAATAATTATTGTAGTTCTTGATCATATGTCAAGAATTCTTGGTAACTACGAAATTAATTTTTAGGGTGGCGTATGGAAAATAAAATAATTAAATTCTTAGGAGGCTTCTGGATCTGTGAGTTTCCTGTTCCTCAGGAAAGCTATAATGCACCATGCCTATTTCATCATCGACAAATATGAGAAATATTTAGCCTGAATACGTTCTCGGAATCTTAGTGGACACCTTATTCTTTTTGGTGTCCATCGTCGGTGGGTCAGTGGAGACGCCCCACTGTCCGAAAGTTCTTAACGACGCAGCTTTCTCTTGGGGCTAGTTCTTCCGCCAGTGATGGTGTTGGTCCCATTCCTTGGCCAAACAATAAATGACAGCTCACTTTTGAAGCCAAAGGACTTTCACATCGATGGTCTGTAATGAGTATGTTGTCAATCAAAACGAGAACATTACCCAACTAGTCAACATTCTACGTGTTTTACTGCGGTTTTTAAGATATGACTGAGAAGATTCCACACCGTTCAGCAATTTAGATGAAATAGGGCACTGAATTAAACCCCTTATGTGCGTAGTGATTCTATCTGCTTTGTCGTGGTCATCGTCTTTCATTTTGTTCTTCGCCCCAAGACGGTAATTTACTATTATTATAACTAATTTGTCAATGCTGGGAAGGCTCTATTATAATTAAGGATGTGCGTACGCCTTGCGAAATGTCCTAGCGCCTAAAATCACAACCTAACAAATAGTCCCCATAAATGCGTAGGCCAAAGCGTGGTGAAAAATCTGTTGTTCCAAGTTGGAGGTATTTATGTAGTTTTCATTAAAGCCTTAAACTTGCTGGTGTATCAGCAGTAATACTGTGCTTTTCGGCGTAACATTTTATAGCTTGCGAAAAAGCTCTCTTGTCCTCTTAGATGTAATGCGGCAAATTATACATGCCCTCTCCCAGTTCATGTAGAGTGATTACTATTTGTGTGTTCACTGAGGATTTCTGATCAAGCTTTTCTCATCTACATTAACGATTACTCTCAATAAAGCACGCAAAGCATAGATGCATGTCCAATGACACACATTCTTGTAACAAAATGACCGAAATATGAAACGCTGAAAGACCACACCTAAGATACTAAGTTTCTCTTTAATAAAACTACAAGGAGAGGGGTTCCAGACAATAAAAATATCTTGAGCGCACCGTTTTGGACCACTGAATAAAAAATTGTTCCATCTTTTCATCAGCTACCTCATGACAGGTAAACAATGGTGCGGCGTTCGTTACGTTTTGCTAGTAATCCGGCGGTTAGCTGTTATTTGTCCATCATCTGTGCTGCAAAGACATAGTTGTGTGGTATTTGTTGGTTATGATGTGTGAAAAGTTACAAAAGACAGGCAGAGGCCAAAAATAACTGTCATCACAGTTTCTGTCTTGTCTAAATACGGAGTTAATATCATTAGCGTTCGCCAGCCAGGCCTTAAGAAGCCCTCCGAGTTTTTGATGGCTAACAAGTCGCGAATTTCAATGGTTTTCAAATCGAAAGTTAGCTGTTGTCGAGTGTGTTCTTGGCAGACAGACTGGGTACATGTTGATATACAGTTTGTTTGTGTTTACATTGGCTAATCTTTGGACTGCAAGGAAAAGTAACAGACAAAAGACTGACAGTAGTTTGACCGTCGCACTCGACAATGTTCACCGTGTTCTCCACAGCGAACTGAAGCAGTCAACATGACCTTCGGGTAGATTAATTTATGGCAATTACAGACTTAAGTAGCACCTGCCGCACTCTCCCTCCCCTCCTTTCCATCTGGACCTGATTTCATGACGAAATCAAGAAGACCAGAGGCTGGAGAGAATGCAGGTGGCTGGTACGGCAAAAACCTGCGCCTTGGCATACCGCCACACTCCCTGCTCCACGATAGATACTTGACCAGTATTTTAGCCAACAGCAACATCAGTCATGCCAGAAAGAGGAGAATGGCTGGGCAACCATGCTCACGACCTGTATATCCGGCGGGAGCGTAAGGGGATCTACAGGTAGGGAACCAAGCGTCAGAGAACTGTCAGCGTGGAACTGGCAAGGGGTGGCCACTGTTTGCTGATCCTGCCATAGCAGACGCTTACAGACCATTAGATCACAAAAGCTCGATAACAACTAAGACATGATGTGGAGAAAGATTTTTTGTCAAATTTCCAGTATGTGTTCTATCGCACATGATAACGCCCGCTTGAATACAGTTTGATGTACTTTATTTCTTGTCTCAAACGTTATTTTTACGAAGGCAATTAGACGATACCCGAGGCACCGTATTCGCATCTACAGTGCTCTTTAAAGCCCGTAATACTAAGCCAATCTTTATCTCCCCCATTAATCTCAACGCCAATAAGCCAATTTTGAACGTCACCCCCAGTTCCCGCCTCTCGCCTTCTTGTCCACAATCCCTCGTACTTATTTATTTGGTCGGCTACATTTTTTGTTAGTAAGCTTTAAAGCTTTGAACTAAACTTGGAGCTTTTGCCGAACTGTTGTTCCAAGGAGGTAAAGAGTACATCAACGATTCCACCGATTTCTATCCTAGCGGTTGCATTCGCTGTTCTTTCATCAGCACAGACCTAAATTTAGAACGAAGTATACAGAGGACACTTTCGGTATCAGATATTGGCAATCAAAAAACACCACAAATGCCGTCTTACTGGATGCGGCATCCAAGAAGAAGGAGAAAGCAAACAACCAGACGGCCCCGTCTTTTGTAAAGATTGCAGTAGCGCAAAACTTAAAAGTTCAGGAATGCGATAAACAGAACTAAAGCACTGCGTTTTGACAACATCCACCTAGTTAGCCGCAAATTCAGTCATTTAAGAGCGTTGCATCGGCCTGAGGAGATCAATTTCAGTGAACCGAAAGACCTTAGTCTCGGGTTCTGGACGAACGGCTACCCGAGCAATCTCATCAATCGGTGCATGCACAAAAGAGACCGAAGAATCAATCGCACTAAACGGGGAATTCTGCGACCGCCCCCGTTTATTAACAACGTCTTGAAAACTGGCAGCCACTTCTTCACGCCATTTGACAGTCCGACCCTCGTGGCCGATATCTACCGTGTGCATCACAGTAGGGAGAGAGGAGAGACAGTGACCTGAGCCTAAAGTATTTTATGGTGAACTCAGACTTGTGCAACATTTACCTCACTCTTTCTTCCCCCACCTGGGGTCGATTTCATGACAGAGTCTAGAAGACCGGTGGAAGGAGAGAATGCATATGGTTGACACGGCGAAAACCCGTACCTGAGTGTACCACCGCACTCTCTGGTCCACAATGCACATTAACCAGGACTTTACACATAACAAGAGAAGAGGGGGCCGCTAGGACCCAAAATGAGCGGGAGTGCCATAGAGGTCACATTAAGGAGCCATTGCTACATCACTCTCAGTCCGCCTGTCGGCCACTCCAGGTTGGGTTTTTGGCGAGGTCCGAGTTATACAGTCAGTTGGCAATCTTTCAACCCACGGCTTTTAATGCACCGTGACAGATTCGAGAGCGTCAGACTGTTTAGGGTGAGAAATATGAATTGAGGCTGTCGACCTCACTATTCCCATTCCCAGGCCTCGGCCGCTGTCTGGGTCGGTCAGTTGACAGGTGCGGGGAATGGGTGTTGCGGCTGGCATAGCTACTGACCGCGTCTGTGCGTGCTTCATATACGACCTGGCCTGCCAAAACTCACACACCAGGACTACATTCACGCAAGGGGAAATGACTCGGATCTTACATGTGTGAGAGAAGTTTAAGAAGAAGACATCGAATTCTGACATCCAGTTTACCAATCAGCCACTCAACTCACAAACGCACAGCTGAGATGACTGAGTGGTCTGAGTTGAAACGTCAGTTGGTAACATTTCAGGCCACGGCTTTTGGCTTATCATGTTGGTTTCCAACGCGTCAGATTGTTTACAGTGAGAAATTATGCGCTGAGCGTCGACCTCATTCGCCCTACCCTATCCCTTTTACCAGTTGCATACAAGAGCCGGTCAAATAAATGATGGTTAAATTTAGAGAGGTTCACGCCAGTCGGAAATGGGGTTACGCATAACACAAGTGAACTTTAGGCACAAAATGTTATGCCCGAAAGACCTGCCGCCACGGTAAAGCAGGTCTGAGGTCGTTTACGGGACGGGTGTGTTCTCAGTGAAATCAATTGCATCACAGAAACAACTGATGTTGACACAGATGGCCGAGCTCTCATCACCCTTGTTATGGCCCGACAGAATGGTGGAACAGAAAGACAGGCTGTTCAGGAAGTAAGCACTTTATTGACAGCCTGCGAACACGGGGATGACAACTCGTCAGAAAACGTTTTATTTATGTTAGCCTCTCTGCGTTCTAGGCCATTAGGACCAATGGTGTGTAAGCCGTTAAGAGCGTTCCAGAACATTTCTGCCTATAACGTGTCCGGCGCAGGTCGGACGTCGCGTATTCTTGGACCTCCCGTGGAAAAGTCTCGAATACGCAGAGAGAGGGAGAGGGGAATTCGCCTTATTTTAAAATTAAAAATTCAATATTTTCAGCAAAAAGGGACCCCATTCACGGTGGACAGCCATCGAGTGGACTGCACGCATAAACACAGCCACCACACGAGCTCAGCGCTACGGTGTACGCCGGTCGGCTGTCTAAAGTCACGTGTGTATCCCGCCACCACTAATGGTCTGTAAGCGTCTGCTATGACAGGATCAACAAACAGTGGCCACCCCTTGCCAGTTCCACGCTGACAGTTCTCTGACGCTTGGTTCCCTACCTGTAGATCCCCTTACGCTCCCGCCGGATATACAGGTCGTGAGCATGGTTGCCCAGCCATTCTCCTCTTTCTGACATGACTGATGTTGCTGTTGGCTAAAATACTGGTCAAGTGTCTATCGTGGAGCAGGGAGTGTGGCGGTATGCCAAGGCGCAGGTTTTTGCCGTACCAGCCACTTGCATTCTCTCCAGCCTCTGGTCTTCTTGATTCCGTCATGAAATCAGGTCCAGATGGAAAGGAGGGGAGGGAGAGTGCGGCAGGTGCTACTTAAGTCTGTAATTGCCATAAATTAATCTACCCGAAGGTCATGTTGACTGCTTCAGTTCGCTGTGGAGCACACGGTGGACATCGTCGAGTGCGACGGTTGAACTGTCATCAGGCCGCCGGCTTACTTCTCTGTTCGGCGCGTGTTCTTTTCGCCTCAGGCCATGACTCTACGCCGCCAGCCTCCCCCACAACAACCCCTGCGGAGGGATAGTGTCAATTCACAAGTTTCAACACAC
Organism: Spirometra erinaceieuropaei; assembly: GCA_902702965.1. Taxonomy (NCBI): domain Eukaryota; kingdom Metazoa; phylum Platyhelminthes; class Cestoda; order Diphyllobothriidea; family Diphyllobothriidae; genus Spirometra; species Spirometra erinaceieuropaei. The sequence continues at coordinate 181,672 of CACRXP010000962.1, read as the reverse complement.
TCTACGCTAGCAGGCCGTAAGTTAAGTCATGGCAAAGTAGAAATTATCGAAGAAACGGCAATCGCATGCATCATAAACCGCTTCTGTCTGGAGTGTATTGTCTCCAGTCCATCAACCATCATAACGACGTTACCCATCCCTATTCAAAGCAACGACTGACAACACAGAGTTACTAGTCAGTTTCAGTGAGCGTGGATGAGCACTCTTTCTATTGGCAGTACTAACGAACCATATTCTGAGCAATTTTTACTCCAAGCACCATCAGTAAACAAATAATTGCAACTGTCGCCTAGCGTGCGGGCAATCAAGCAGTAATCATCTCATATATGACCACCTGTAAGGAATGTGGACGCTGTGCATTTTGATAGGAAATTGGTTATCTAGGCATTATTTCTCATGAATTCTGCATCACTTGTGCCCCCACTTTCATTAGATGTTGACGTTCAGGATGAAGGATTTCGACGTAGACCCAAAACGTCAGGCGGATCGAATTCTTGTTATGACCACCGAGTATCTTCTACGATTTCCTTAACCTCAGTTATCACATCTACAGTCGTGCGTTTGCTCGTTTTGTTGTCTTTCGTCGAGCACTTAAGGCAGAGTACAGACACTTCGCCAGAAGACAGAACATATCGCGTACGTGTCGTATACACGGTTTTATTTTACCAGCAATCGGAACAGAAAAAACACCGATTACACCTGTAGTCTCAACCAGGTGGTAGCGTTACATCTTCCTTTCTGTTGAACAGCAAACGACTGCTTCGATTTTTGCGAAATTTCCTTTGTGACCAAAATTTGATATTTTTTACCACACAGCGGCGGATACATGTTGGTTCCTCGATTAAATACTCTTCAAGGAATGTAGGTGAAGTCGGCCACAATCTGTAATGCGGAGATTTTTCGAACACACATTCGCCCCCATAATTGGTGAATACTGTGGATGAAAATGCATTATTCTCACATTGAGCGAGGGGTGGTGAGAGGTAGAAGATATTTCCAAAGAAGTGCTGCTCGCATGCTTAACCATACGGTCTACATCTCGTTCCCACGCTGTGCAGGACCCTCAATTGTATCCTATTAGTCCGTTGATCTTTTGGGGACTACGGCTGTCAGGTGATTCACACGATATATCAAAGTAGAGGCGGCTTCTGTTCGTTTTCTGCTATACAATAATGTCTGTAAACAGATCAGTCGTAGTGTACGTTTCTGTAAAAGGCGCATAAGTTAAACGAAAAAGGGTCCTAGTTTACCTGCTCAATAATTACGCTGAGAAATATAACCGGACCAGCTGAATACCAAAAATGATTTTCCAAGCGATTTCAATTAGAATGCCTTCGCTGCAGTGAGGTACTTGCCATTAGAGTCGGTTTTGGAAATATAGAGCGGGGCGTAGTTTATTAAGTCCTTTGGGCCAAAAGCATACTGTCACATCGAAATAAAACACTCGAAGTCTCACAAGAATTACGCAATTGCAACTTTCGTAGTTTTCAGTCATTAGTAGCCCTACCCAAAAGCCATATCGTTAAGAAATTCCTAAATTCGCCCTTAAGTTAGCAAGCGTTTTATGTGGCTTTATGATTCAACCACTGACTCTCAAGGCATAAGGATGCACTACGTCATATCCGCTCGTTAACTGAGTTTCATTGGCTCAAAATTTTCATACAATGCAAAATGCCCCCGAAACGTTTGCTGTAAGGCAAACTTTTCCAACGCGTATTCGTTTGTCAAAATCAGCTTATTTCCAGAAAGGCCAGTGAGATATCAGCGCTCGCCATTTGTCACATTTGCTGGGGTTGAGAGAGAGGTAGCCAGAAACTACGCTCGCCCTTGGACTAACATACAATGGTCAACCTGCTGCACACTGGAACATCTGGCAAGTTAGCTTTTTGTTTCTTTTGGAATTAAAGTTAACCAGCAATCCCATATCGCCTTTAGTTTTCTGTGAGGACACGTAGGATAAGATGTAACGTGAAAGAAACGAGCTGTTGGGTTAACATTGCTGGTGCGTATCTTCCACTCCCTCGAACTACTTTCGATGGCGCCAGGGGAATATGGAATAGGCCTTTACGAACTAAGTGAGCTTGTCTGGTTGAACAGTAAACACATGTTGATGATCGCGTTTCTCAGTCTGGCAAGGGCAGCGGAGGGATTGGGAGACTCCAGTGACTTCTGCGTCTTGTCCATTTCTTTTGAGTTAATATAAACAGCGAAAACGTCTGAAACATCTCTGGTGATGTAAGTACTTAATAGAATGATAATTTCTTAAGCGAAACGGATCAGTTTCCTGATATTGATTAATTTAGAAGACGTTCTGATAAATGTTATCTGGTCAAGAAGTCTGCAATGCTGACGCAAAACACAGTTTGAAAACGAAATTGTCGAATTTTGGCAAAATGATGCCCGCCTGCCAGCCTTTGGCCCGAATTAACGCTGTACAAAATGTCGTGATTGGTTAGATTTGAGTTGTCAAAAACTCAAGTCCCTATTTTAACCCTAAATGCATACTAAACAGGCAAATTTTTGAAGTATGGATATGCGAGCGCGTTGGCACTACCGTTGAATGTTTGGCCTCCGAACTCGACATTTCTGACCACGTTTGCTCTGATCTAAAGTCAGCTGCCTGGAATAACATTAAAGAATCCTCGCAACTGCAAATATCTTATTACTGCCTGTTGGCTAGCTGTGGCGTTTATTAGGCCATTAAAATTTTGCGCTGCTGTAAATATAGGCGAAAATCTGGCCTAAGCGGCAAACCTAAGAAAACATGTGCATGAAGACGGTTTCATTCTTTAATTTACCATTGCTAAATTTATCGCTGGCTTTTTTACTCCATGGTTGTTTTCTGGTTTGCTTAGTTTTCAATTCACAGGGGGCCTGCCTGAGAGGTAAATTTTCCTAAGCGGAGATATGGCTTAGCGTCCAAAGATGTTTTTGAGATGCCGAAAATGCAGACTAATCAGTTGCTGGAACTAACGCCTTTTTCACCTTCTTCTTCTTCTTTATCAGCCGTAGCTCATGGAAAAAATCAACTCACGGATCAGGTTGCAAGAAAAATTTTGATCCTCATTGCGCAAGTAAAACTTGAAGATGCATAGGTACAATCCATTGCTCCAGCTCGCTTTGAATATTCTGTAGGCAGGGTCGGAAGTAATCGAGAATGAGGGTAGCAATAACATGCAGAAGGCGAACTGAAGTCCAGAAGTCCGGCCGAGACTTTCTAAATCAGCGTAGCGTGTTCGTCTATCGGGCGTTGTGCCCTCGCTGCTAGATGTTATGACCTAGTTTACGAACGTAGAAATACGGCCAACCCGTGATAAAACACTGCAGCTACCACGCATTATGTTCATCTCAGTCTCTGAAAATGGGCTCCCACCCAAGGTTGCCAGCCTAGGCAAAAGGATAGTTTTGGCGATGGACCCTGTATTGTAAGACGTTTAGTTACCTTTTAGTTTCGTAAAATGACGAGACATTGATAGCGAAATTGGTAGATTATAAACTGTAAAGGCCTAAATCCTGGCCCGAAGTTCAGGAAAACCTTCCCTTTTTAGATAAGTAAATGACCTAGCCTTTCGGATGAAACGATTATCGTCTAAGTTCTTGATGTCTGCTTACTTTTGTTGGGACTTCTCTTCAGAGTAGGTCAAATCAGAAATACCTTGAGGAAAATACGTTATACGCCGCTTTTAAGCAATTTTATGAGAACATTAATAGCAAATCGCGGTAAGGAGTAGTTGTCCTGGTATTTTCTTTTGTTCTACCGACAGTTCAGTAGGCACGATTACAAAAGTTTAGGTCTGATCTTTTCCTATTGTGTATACTACAGTCTTTTAAAAGAGGGATGATTTTGCTCATGCGTACTATTCTCATTCTAGCACTTACCAAACAGCACAGTTAATGGGTTTATTGACTTGACTTTATGTGATTAGACTGCATAATTGGATTCCTGCTCTTTACTGAAGCAACACATATGTGACCTGGAATTTCAACGGAGGCAAAAGTGTAATGTCTATTTGAACAGTTTGCAAGCGATTACTATACAAAAGGACTCTAAAATGACATACGACGAGGGGTAATACTCCAAAGGAAATGTCAGGTGTTTAGCCAAACTATATGTATATCGGAGTCACACCTAGTAAATCAATGTTCGTACGCATCTCATTCTGTTGCTGTTATTTCACTGCTGGAGATACCATCTGTATCTATAGGGTGGCTAACATTTGTCCACACAGAACCGCAATTAAAACCTGATGCAAGCTCTCTGGCTGCTTAAATTAAATTATTTATCTGCAAGACACTTACAAACTACCGTTCATCCTGTTACCAACCGGTAGAGTTTTTAAGCCTCATTCCAATATCTCCATTGACTGCCTCATTAAAACTTCGCATGAACGTTTTCCGATAACTGTCTAGATATCGTTAGTAACATGCTTGGATCTGCTGTCTACTGTCGCCCGATTTTCGCAGGAAGGTTCTAAGACCAGAGTAGCACGGGAACTGGGATGAAAAGTCTCATAAATGCATATTATTAATCTTTAAACGAAGTCAGCAGGAGGAGCCTGTATTATTAGATCGCTTGTCTCCCATCCGCAGTTAAGCCTTCCTGATTCCTCTGAAGCGTCACATCAAAAAAGGTCAGTAAATGACCCGGACCTTGACTCACAAGTGGGTAATCTGAGATTTTCTAAGTGATATATGGCAAAATGTCTCTTCACTTAATGCGATATGAATGTGAACCGTTGATGTCTAGATGAGAACAAGTCTATGATCGTTTATTTATTGAGCGATTCATTTTGTAGCTCCGAACTTGGAACTTCGACACAGATTGGACTTAAAAAGGAGCATTTATTACTACGGCCAGTGTTAACCTTCGGAGATAATATTTTTACCAGGCTGAGCAAATATCTTCCCTTTTTCCTCAATAGGGTGAAGTCAGAAAAACTACCCGTAGTAAAACGCTTCAGATGAACTAGCCTACGACCCACCAACGCCATTTCCACACGTCTATAATTGGGGTAGAACTATGCCCCTTGTGCCAGTTTGTTACTGTCCTGTATTTTAACCGGAAGGCCAGTCCTCTGTCGATAGTTCTGTTAACATGGTCAGAGTAATTGAGCGATGGTCCGATATGACAAGGGAGTCTGTGCCTTCTGAAAGGACAGTTGTTTCAAAACACAATCACCTTGTTTTTGGGACATCGTGTAGTTAAGACATGTAACGAAACGAGAAAACCTGTTATACGACAGAAGAAGATCTACACTGAAAAAGGAAATCTGTGGTACAATTATTAATAACTTTTCTCTAATCCAAATGTGTAACAGTGCTCATTAATTTGGGATTTCTATGACTTCATTATTTTAAAAAGTTGAGTTAAAATCACCCAGCTAATACTTAGCCCATGCAAAATTGATTGTTGCTGAACCATTATCTTTCGAGCAGATCTCTATATAAACAGAATAGGCGCCAGTATTAATGCACTACTGACCGAAGCCCGGAAATGTTTTCCACTGTAGTGGGGAACAATACTTCACCTGTAGGTTTGGAACGCGTTTACAATTTTTCTCTGCGAACTGTATATACAAAAAGCGAACAAACCATAGACATTGCAGTAAATTGTAGCTTGTGTACAAAATACCAAATACTTCGCAAAAATATGGATTATCGTAACTATTCCCGTAAATATATCTCCGATATCTTTTGTAAATACTTCGGAAATATATATTGTAAATATCTCTATAAATTGCGCGCATATCGCACACAATTCATCAATACATCGGTCGCATCCTTTTGTAAGAGCAAGCACGTAACTTTGGTTAGATATCCCGAAATATCCGCCACAGATCTTATTTTTTGTAAACTTTACAAAAGGTTACATTTTCCCTAGACTTAGTATTTCAGAACGTGTGGCGTTTTGATTTAGAGGACTTAATGATTTAATAGTGTTACCATAAAGAAATGGACTCTGTGGTAGTCATATCTAGTCTGTTCTCGTCATCAGTCAGCGATAGGCTCAAGCTACTGGTAGCGAGTCTTCTGTGTCCGGAACTGTAAGGCAAAATAAACTCGGCTTGTATTTGTTTCTGCTATCAGAACAGGCCGGGTAATTATCACTTCCACCTTCAGTAATCATTATTTTCGAACCGCCACTTCTGATTCTACCGAATTTAAACAAAAAAAATTGGATAGGCCTCGCCGTTGCTGAAACAGTCATTTAACCGCGCATTTGCTTGAATACTCATTTAATAACGGTTCTACCCTGGCAATAACATTTTTCGTAGTCCTATTGGATGAGTGGCATTTTGTAGTGGCCCCGATAGGGGAACCGCTGTCCTTGATTTTTGGCAACAAAGCGAAAAAGAAATTAAAACGCCAATGGTAGCAACGACTCTGTAGGCCTGTTTTTGATCAATAACCCAAAAATGTGGAGCAATAAGAACCTAGAAAGATTGCTTACCGAACCCACGAGGGTTTCTATAAAGCCGACATGTTTTAAATTAGCATGCAAAGTAAACCTTTTGTAATAGTATAACTCGGCTGATGAGAAGCTTCAAATAAGAGCGTTCTTGCCCCTGTGAGATAATAGCCTTAACATTTTCGGTATAATTTTGGTTTAAATTGAAGAATTTACTCCTCCTTCGCGGCTTAGTCCCCGAGAAAATTAAAAACGCTGATACCGAAACCTAGAAGGTGAGCCATCACAAAATAAGGAGTCCTGGATATGCACCAGTGAGCATAACCCCTCACAGCTGTGCCATGCAACAGCACAAAATCAACCAAACATGTTTGGGTCTTTACTCAGTACTTGTGCTGCAAACATAGAAAAACAATCAGTACCAAAATTTCAGCTGGGACGGCTAAAGTAAGGTTACGCTGGCACTCAGCTAAATCTATAAATCAAATGCAATGTAAAATTATTTCCATATTCCCAATACGTTGATAGCTAGAAGGCCAGAAACAAGTTGTACCGACTAACTGCTGTTGTATTTTACAGTTATGAGGGTTCCGGCTTATCAGTGGCTCCCCAGCGCCGTCCACGTGCTATTTAGCATATTCGAGGTTCTATGGTCAAGCTTACTAATTTACACAGAAATTCGCGTGTAATCTTTAAGTCATATCTTCAGTACAAACCCTCTCAGGTTTGATCAGCAAGTTAATATTCTTCTCAAACTCATCATTTTCAGCAGAATAACGCAATATTCACCAAACGCGCGTACTGCATACCGTCTGCTTTATGTGCTAAATAATAGAAGTCAGGTTCACAAATCAGCTACTGAGGAAGTTAAAAGTTATAACCTCAAATAAAACATAATGTTTTGCGACAGGATTTTAAATCCATTCGATAAGGTAGAATACTTAGCATCTTTTCTTTATTAAAAAATGGCAAAATGTATACTTGTAAAATGTACAATGGGAAAAAATATCAAAAGCAAAAATCAAAGCACAATTGCTGCTCATTTAACCAAGGCCAACCTCTAACGCCGTCCAGTTAATGCATGCTTTGCCTTGTTTTCCCCAAACGTATTACGATCAAATTTACTTTGTTAAAAAACGCCTCAATCGCAATAAAAAGGGCATTTTAGTCTAGGCTGATTGACCGTGTTTGCGTATAATTATGACTTAGTAAAAAGCGCCATACGTGGAGGAAAGTTGGCACGCAACTGATATGGAAATAGACGTAAAGGTGAAATGATTTCTGGGCAACAGCAGTTGTCAATGATACTTTATCTGTTTTAGGCAGCATGTTCGAAGAGGAAGTTTAGCTCGTGAAAGACGAAACCGAACTGATAATCGTGCCAAAAATCTCCACAAACTATTTATTGAATGTCAAGGATGCACTAACAAACCTCTATAAAACACTTAAGGATTAGATTTTAGTAAGCTAGCTGGTTCCATTCTCAGGCCTCTGTGAAAAATGACGAGATTTCCAAGTATTTCCTGATAACTTTGAGCTTGATGTAAACAAATTCACAGTGTAACTTTGATCTTCTCAAGCGGGTTTTCTTGAAGCAATGTAATTATTTTTTTCTTTTGCGGCATCATGGTCCATAAAAGGGGCAAGAATATATGTCAAAATACTTTGAGGAACATCAAAAAACGTCTTACTTCGGGCAGCTAACAACTATTTTTGCTTTATTCTACGCTTTCCTTTGGACTGATTGAGGAGAAGGCTTGCATTAGAATGAATCAGATGTGATCCTTTCAGTCATCAACTTTTATCCCTAAAGCCGCATTTGCTAAGAAAAAGCAAACTTGGGTCAGCAGGATATCCGCCTGTTTTTTCTGTCTAGGCAATGGAATACGCGAAAAGACAATTAGGACTCCATAATTTCACCTAGCGGTTATATGACGTAGGTGTCTGTAAGCGCCACCCTTATCAGCTCTCAGATCAAGTTTTAGATATGCGTCCGTCAATGAGGTTTTTTTTAAATCTAGATTTTAGAAAGAATCCGAAGTTCACAAAGCTGGGTTATAGGACATAAAAATTCCTCTTACTACATGGCTAGGTTTCAGGTCATGCCTAAATAATAAGAATCTCCACTGTAAAAACAGTCTGTCAATCTCTACAATGCAAAAATTTCATAGAGATGAAGGTGCTTTTTCCTAGTGTTTATTGTATTTAGGAATTTGACATCCAGACTTCTACCCAGCATCCTACTGCTCCTGTTCACGAAACAAGAGGAGTGGCGAAAACGTGGGGTGTACTTGCTTCCCTGGAATGTCGAACATACTTACTAAGGAACTTCCAACAGTTATCAGCAGATGGTGTTTTTATTTTGACAGAGATTTACACACATCGCCGCTGGCAGGAAAAACAGTGCTAGCGCTCGAAACCTAGCACTTTCTTGAGGGAGGCAACGCTCTACCCACAACTTTACCGAACGCGTACGGTAAAATATGTTTACTAGGCTTTTGAAAGAAACATTTGGCCCGTTCCTCCTCGAAGACTTGCGGAGTTATCATCTAGATGAGCGAGTATATTCCCGTGGCGATGTTGTTGACTGTCAGCGTCAGAGTTAGCTCCAATGTCAGTTACGAGCTTTTAACAGACTTCCGGCAGAGACCTCCAATCCTGTCCAAAATCTCGATCGCATCGAATTCTGGTTTGTGAACGGCCTTGTCATCTAGGAATTTGGATCCAGTCTCATCAGCGTTAAGTAGTGTCTTAAAACTACCCTCAATAGTCGTCTGCCAACTTTTTAATGCGGTCTCATTACTCTCAAATAAATTTTGGCCTGTACATTATCAACCACTTCCCCTGTTTGGCGATCAAACCTTCTGTGCATCTGTGAAAAGTAATTTCTGCTCACCAAATAACTGCGTTTAAGGGCCCGCGTTTGGTGCACTGGCGTGAGCCGCTGCCTCACATTTTCGAGGCAGAAGCTTAAATTACAAAAAGTAGCACTGAAGGGCATTATTCGAGTTTTTTATAGGTGCAGCTTTACAGCTCTATGTTTTGCGCAAAACTCCGAGTCTTACTCAGAAATTCGCGCCACAAAAACTTTCTTTAGGTCCTTTCAGTAGGTCGAAACCAAATAAAAGAGTAACGTAACTTTACATATTCCTTTGTAAATATAGAACAGTTATTCGGCAGATTACCCTCACTTATGCAATCCGCTTTTGTCCTCATTTCATTTGGAACTTTTAAAAGCAGCGCTGTTGGTCGAAGATACGTCTTCAGCCATATCTGTTCGAAGCCTCTGTTTTCAGCATTTGCAGAGTAAACGGTTCAACTTGGCGTCAAAATGGGTTGCAAAATGGAAAACGTGAACATGGGAACATCATGAAACACATCGACAGCACTTTGATGAGTTCCCTTGTTCTCGAATGTGGCAACAGCCTAAGCGAATATCGAAGTTGTTAAAGATCTTTGTTTGGACCAGCAATTTGGGCCGGTCCAACAAGAGAAGTGCATTTTAAGGAGCGTTCAAAAGTTTTATTTTGGTTTAAAATTGGAAAGATTGCTTCAGTGGTTCCGCAGAAATTTCATGTTGGGAAATTAAGCTGAAGTTAAAGTCGCGTATCTTATTTGTTTTCGACTCAACAACTTTCCAAATATTTGTGTCGGTTTAATCCTCTTCAAAAACATCACTTAGCTAGCGATTACTCTGTCCATTTACTTTTCCCACTAATTTCGGTAAAGTTATTCTTCTCAAAAGCTGTTAGCAGGATTTTCAGTTCATAAACGTTTTCAAAAAAATGTGTGTTCTCCTTTGCCAGTATTTTGAAATACGGAAATTGTTTGCACTGAAAATCCAGTGTCCATTAATTTTCTGAATTTTTCTGTTTTTTCAGCAGTTTTTTTCATTTCTTACGGAAACCACTTCTCTAGCCTCCTTATACTGCTGAAACCTGCATTATGATTTAATATTTAAGTTCGTATGTGGCTATCAAAGGACTGTCATGCTGCACAGCTTTTGAGTTAGAATTCTAAAGCATTACAAATTAATGCATGTTTAAACGGTACCTGATCGCGGGATAGCGACACGTACCAGAAAAACAGAATAACATACCAACTATTGGTAGTAATTTGGCGTTTATTAATCCAAAATATAAAGCACAAAAGAGATAATTGCAGAATGTTACCGCTTCCACAGACTGGCTCAAAAGAGATTTGTATTTCTCAGATTCAGCTGACAGTGCTTTTGTTTTTGCACTTTCTGCGAATTTGACTCCAATCGAGATACTTGTTTTTTCCTATGAGATCCATAAAACATTGAAATCTTCAACGTCCATGAGCGGTTTTCTTTTTAACCGTAACACTTATATCGTTAGCCACGTTTTTGTAAACGTGCATTTAGGTTGATATTTTTGCAGATATTAATAATTCAATTGACTCAGTTGTGAGAAACTCAGCGGCCTTGGTGGGATTCGAATGCACGACAGCTCTTACTGCTTGAGTACAGAGGATCAAACCAGTGGTTAGATGGTTATAGCGTTAGCTTTACTGAAGCCTCATTTTGCTGTCGTTGGGTTAATTTCCCATCGGGCCTGCTGGGTTTCTCCAATTACGTCAAACGAATTTTTCAAATCTATCTAAAACCTGTCAATTAATTGAGCCTGGTGGATTCTAGGTTGATTGCTTAGAAAACCGTGCTTAGGCGATCAGTTTATTGTATGAGAATTGGTGGACTCAGATGTGATTACCCTAACGTCTCCTGATCGGACGTCGTTACTCAGGTGGTTAGAGCTTTGACTAAACTCAGCCCTTGCTCTTCCTGCCGTGGGTCCGAATCCCGCCAATTCCTGCACAAATGGGTCGAATAAATTTATTTTTAATAAAGGCTTGAAAGACAAACTGATCCCATGAGTTCCTCGGACAAAATGCGTTATCAAAACAGCCGTTTTTTATGGGAGGCCCCTGGTTTAGGGTAGGAAAGTTAGTCGGCGAAAAGTTTCTGTGTCAAAGCAGGTGAAATACTTATTACCAGTTACTTTTCTAATCCCATCTATTCAGCGTTCTCCGTTCCGCTCTGTTTCCTGAAGTTCGACATAGATTGCATTAAATTACGAACATTTTATTTAACTCACGGAAAGTCGTTATGTAGACGGATTATGCGTGGGTGCTCTCGCTTAGTGTGAGCTCAAGGAAGTCTTGACAAACGCGAAACCACTATCGAAATAATATAGACTATTTTAACTCTCATCACTTTGCGTACGTGTGTTTGTAAACTTAACTCTACTTCAAGATATTGCTATCGACTCTTGTGTTCATCGCCAAACCACTTTTGTCAGCGCCAAAGTAAGATTTGTTGTAATTTTCTAAAGCATTCGGCGAATGCAGCTACCTAGCACAGAGTTGCCGTTTACGGTGTGTCAAAAGTCTTCGGACGTTGCCTGAAGTAAAACGTGTCGGGCAGTATGATTTCATTTTAGATCATACTCTGTAACGTACTGGCCTTGATTATGATATGTCCAGTCAGCAATGAAAAGCAGACGCGGTAGGAAATGGAGATTAGATTAGCAAAGCATTTTAAGCGAGTTGTGACGTCCTTATAAATATAATCCTAGGTATCACAAGTCATTCATAAAAAACAGTTTCTCAATCTCTCTTAAGGGAAAAGCCTGTTATCTGCAGTCAAAGGTCGAGAGAAATACATCGCTTGGTTTCTGGGCATAGTGTAACCATGAGAGTGGTTAATATTTTCCCATTTGACTCATCTCTATTGCTCACAAACTACATGACTTGATCATATTTGCTGCAATATTTTATGAGCACCAGAACGCTTCGTCCTGAAGATATTAGAGGTTATACATATCCGCCACAAAAGTATGTAGCTTTTGTATTTTTCTGATTAGATGAGCATACGGGTCGCGCTTAAAAGTAAGGTATTGCCATCTGCTTAGCCCAGTGTAAAAAGAGGACGAAATTTCCCACAAAAGTTAGCCCTAGTTTGCCGTTCATGCAATCCTTCTGGGAAAAGTGATATAGATTGACAGTCATCGAAAATTGAGCAAAAATGCACACCACATAGGTATATATTTTTCTGAGTTGCTTTCGCATGCGACTGTAAAGATCATTATTTAGGAACGGGTAGGCAAATAAGTACCAGTTAACTTGTCATTATGTTCCATGAGACCTGTTTTGGGTTTATTTTACCGTCATCCATCCCATCCTAGGGGTAACTGCCACCCGTAACCAAAAACATAAACACGCGTGCACACACAGCGCATAGACGGCGTCTATAGCACAGGTCTTAAGCATCTCATCAAAGGAAAAATCATTCGTACCCCGTAACATATCATGTCCTGTAGCGTCAGCCATGATATCTATTTATACAAGTATGGGCACACATCGACCTGCGACTTCAACATGTACAGTGCGTGACCTATCTCATGAAATGTTGACTGAAATTCTGAAATGCGTTTTCGATTAGGAAGGATTACTTGGTCGCAGTTGTAATACTGATTATTTTAAGGCATACTCTTACAACATTTTGGACTCGGCAGGATGTCGGCTTTAAAATGCGCCTCTTTTCAATCTCCTGCAGAAAGCGTGCTCGGTAAAAAATGACTACTTAATTAGCATGCATTTTTCCCATTAATTTTCGATGGTCTTGGAAATTCAAATATATTTTATAGAAACCACAAACAAAAATATGCTTTCTTTTAGTCAATCAATAGAGAATCACATCTTCTTTATATTTTATACCTAAGGAAGGAGTATAATTAGGTTTTAAAAAGTTTCTAATTATGAGACTTTTTAAGACCGCGATATGTCCATTCACATAGCATCGTACCTGGCCGTTTACCACTGCTCCTCATGAAATGTACAACATGGTCCGCATCCATTGCAAAATTTAGTGGACCCTGTATGATATCTCTTTAATGACATAGAAAATATGGAATTTTCTTTACGCGGAACGCATGCACCTCGTAGAGTATACTCACTAAGCGCTAATGCAACGAATGATCAGGCTCCAAATTTTTCGGCAATTAGAAAACTTTTTTAAAACCTAATTATACTCCTTCCTTAAGTATAAAATACAAAGAAGACGTGATTTTCTATTGATTGACTAAAAGAAAGCATATTTTTGTTTGTGGTTTCTATAAAATATATTTGAATATGCAAGACCATCGAAAATCAATGGGAAAAACGCATGCTACTTAAGTAGTCATTTTTTACCGAGCACGCTTCCTACAGGAGATTGAAAAGAAGTGCATTTAAAAGCCGACATTCTGCCGAGTCCAAAATGTTATAAGAGTATGCCTTAAGATAATCAGTATCACAACCGTGACCAAGTAATCCTTCCTTATCAAAAACGCATTTCAGAATTTCAGCCAAACTTTCATGAGATAGGTCACGCACTGTACATGGGTTTCGAAGGGTTGGTAGAGACGTGTATCCACCTTATACCTGGAAGGGCATCCGGCGATTTTGTTGCGGACCATGATCGCCCTATCGCACCTTGGGTCGCAATCTAAATCTGTCGAAGACGGCCGCATGCGTTATATTTTGATCCTTCCTCTGGCTATGCGGTTATTCTCTCAATCCCGAATTTCTACGTTTTGGAAGGCAGCATGTGTTCGGAGTTTGAGTAATGTTCCGCCACCAGAGACAACGGGCCAATCCTCCCCACTGCCATCTTTTTGTTCGTCGGTCTCTCCAAATTGGGTAACATCACAGGAGTTACACTAAATCAGGTAGACGACGTTTAGATGTTCACTAGAGGATAAAAGACATCTAGCTTTCATCGTTAAAGATCGAAGCGTTGGATCCGGTCTTTGGCCGATTCCGATTCCCAGCGTACTCGGGAGACGATAAGTGCCTCAGAGTCTTCGTAACTACGTGGGAGCACCCACCAAATTCTTTTATGTCACACGGTTTCGACTTAGCCTAGACCATCTACCGTGGTTGGCAGACCTACGGGGATACCCAATGGTCATGAAATGGCATTGGGGGTAACATAGTTCTGATAATTTGTCGTCCTGAACGATGTTGTGTGGTTCTGTCCTTTGTAGACGTTTAAACGCAGGTGCATTCGTGGCACAACGGGTAATTGATGTGGTAGCCTAATATTTGTGGTCAGAGTGGCTCACGTAACGCGCCGCGAAGCTTTCGCGAGCTCCGTTACTACTACTTTATATTGGAGACGTGGTGCACGCCTAGAAGCGCGCCTTCAATTTGTCTAATCCCATTGCCAGCCGAAAATCAACTGGTACATAGGAGAGGGAAGAGGAGGTGAGACCGATGGTTGAGAATTTGTCCTTATGACACATCAGCTCATTCTTCATTATAATGAGTCTGGCGCGCTTATGCCTTTCACGGCGGACTAAAAGTCGTAACTTGGAAGGCTACCAACGGAATGGACAATTCGACCCTTTTCAGGGTTGATTCGGGGCAAATTACCTCCTTCTTATTGGGGCCTCTATGGAACTTTCATTAACATGAGATCCACACAGGCCTTACAGATGCCTGGCATATGCTGGGGAAAGGACGCGCGTGGCGCGCGTAGACAGGCTGCTTGGCGCCCTTACTTACTTCGTCCGAACCCGTCCTCGGTCGTCTTGACATTTTCTAGTCATTGGAGTTAGATGGATGAGGGAGGAGAGAGTGGGGAAGATGCTGAGGAAATCTGCCCCTCTATAACCTAATTCACGCGCATGTGACCGGCCTGCGTCCACTGCGTGGGACACGCGGTCAACGTTGTCATTTGCGACTGTTGAACTGCAGACTTGGGACTTAGCGCGTGTTGTCTGCTTTTCTATGTGTGTACAGTGAGTGACCGATCTCATGAAATGTTGGCTGAAATTCTCAAATACGTTTTCGATTAGGAAGAATTACTTAGACGCGGTTGCAATACTGATTATCTTGCGGCATAATCCTATGATATTTCGGACTGGGCAGGAGGTCTGCCTTTGAATGCATTGTTTTTAAACTCACATAGGAACCGTACTCAGCACAAAATGACTACTTAAATAGCATGTACTTTTCTCACTGATTTTCGATGGTCGTGCAAATTTAAATATATGTTATAAAAACTGCAAACAAAAGTTTTCTTTCCCTCGTTTGATTGGGAATCACGCCATCTTTATATTTTATACTCAAAGAAGGAGTATAATTAGGCTGGAAAAAAGTTTCTTAGTATGAGATTTTTACGATCGCGTGATGTCCATTCAAATAGCATCGTACCTGCATGTTTACCACTGCTCCTCATGAAATGTACAACATTATTCGCATCCATGACAAAATTTTATGAATTCTAAATATCTTTTAAAATGCACAGAAGCATACGTGATCTTCTGTACGTGGAGCGCATGCACTATGTAGACTGAAATCACTAAGCGCTCACGCCACGACTGATCAGGCTCCAAATTATTCGACAATTAGGAAACTTTCAAAACCAAATTATACTCCTTATTCGAGTGCAAAATATAAAGATGCTGTGATTCCCAATCAACCGAGTGAAAGAAAACTTTTGTTCGCGGCTTTTATAAAATATATTTAAATTTGTAAGACCATCGAAAATCAATAAGAAAAATACGTGTTATTTAAGCAGTCATTTTGTGTTGAGTGCGGTTCCTATGGGAGTTTAAAAAACAGTGCATTCAAAAGCTGACATCCTGTCCAGTCCGAAATACTGTAGGATTATGCCGCAAGACAATCAGTATTACAACCGCGTCTAAGTAATCCTTCCTAATCAAAAACGCACATGAGAATTTCAGTTAACATTTCATGAGATCGGTCCCTCACTGTACAGTCGTTTTAGGTGCCCGTCGGGCTTTCCATGAGAAAGGACGTCCAGGAAGGACAGCCGATTGTTACCTTCCACCCCCTAGTTAACTGGTCGTCTTAGCCAACGGAATTCAGGATATAATGGGATTCTCGAGTCATTCTCACTTGGCGACGACGACATGTTGAGCCCGAATCTTTTGTCAATAGGTTGCAAAAATCAACTTTTCTTGTCTTCCTAAACGGCATTTACGACGATTCCTGAGAGAGATGATTACGTTTGCACCCTTTTGACCTGTACTTACATGACTTTTTGAATCTGGCGAATAACTTGACGCATCAGTTATGTACTTCTAAGAGGCATTTCTGCTTCCTCATTTCGTCGGTCTCGTCGTGCTAGCTCTCGGGCAGTTTGCCGATCATCTAGTAAGCTTGAGGCAAGAAGCGATGTTACGACAAATCGTGCCATGGCTTTGTGCTTGTAGAGTCAAATCCCTTTGAACCCTTCGAAGAACTGAGAAGTTAGGCAGATCATTGTGACTGTGCTCTAGGCAATAGACCTTATCTGGTTAAACAGCCATCTTGCCAGGTTAGATGTTGGTATGCTGCGCAATGACACACTTTCTCGGGGTGGACATTGGTCCTATGTATATTGGGTAGTTCTTAGAACTTTGTCGTGTCGCATTTTTGGTGTGATGACTAGCCATACAAACTTGCTTATCGTTTTGCTTGCTTGTTTAACCTGTCAATGTTTTATGAGCACCGGTGCATAGTTGGTCTTTTATGTTTGAACAATAAGACGACATAAATAACCTACATGAGGAATTGCGATTTTAGTGCCTCTTCCATAGAGGCATCAGCAACATTATCTCTATTCCTCAGCCATTCAAACTTGACTTAATTGACACAGGGACGCTTATTGAGAGCTGTCCATTTGTCACACTGCCCTGCGCGTGGTTTCTAGCATTACTCATCACCACTACGTTTCGTTTGTAAACGGAATTCCAACAGTGTTTGCCTTACATGTGTTGCACATGGTATTTCAAAGACGTTCAGTTGGATATTGTTGCATAATGGGTGGAACCTTAACCGACATAATTTTGGTGTTTTGGACTAATTGAAATCTCTTTGTGTCATTCTCATTTTTAAAAAGGGGTTGCGTCAATGTCACTTGTCGAGTTGTTCAAATAGCCGATACCACAGCTGAACAGGTCTTCCCCCTGTCACGTAAATGCCGTTTTGATCTAGCCGTACGGATAAAAGATGTCTTTTATTTTGCCCTTAAAAGCAACTGTAGGTTGAAATTCATGCGACGTTCCATACGGTTTTTTGTTAAGCAAACTGGTGTTAGTCTCAGAGAGAACCCTTGGATACAGTAGGGAAGAATATTTTGAATAGGCTGAGTAAGCATACACCGTATAAGATTGTGTTTTGTGGCAAAATCATATATAACTCGTCCTCGGGCGGATGAAAATTGAAGTCTTATAGTCTTGAATTTGCGAAAATTCTAATAGCAGTTTTTAGAAGACAGATTTGCGAGCATACGTTCGACTCGATAAATTCTCCCCAGTCCAGTACAATTATATGGGAAAGGGGGTACAGTCAAACATGTCAGTGACTAGAAAAGCAATAAAAGTTAGTTTGATTTACTCAGCCAATTCACCAAGTAATTATGTCGTCGATGATCTACAGCAGTGATGAGATTACGGCAATAACGAATCGGAAACGGACATGCAGACTCGCATCGCACCAGGTACGACCATCGGCGAGGAATGTGGGGGCCGCTAATAAAGATGGGGTATGTAGGGGTATGATAAATGCATCCATTTCACGTCCACTACACTTGTCTATTAATGTCTCAAATGCTGGGCTAGGGTAGGTATCTGAAATGCCAGGCGACTAAAGACCTTACTCCAGTGACTGCGCCTCCTCATCTGCTTCATGAAATTGGCTTTTTTTGCCTGACTCGTTAATTTCATAATGACGATATTTGTATGCATTCGTGAGCAAGTGGTTAACCACAAATCACGATGCACATACAAGACACCAACATTAAGTGAATACTGAACTCCATCAGGTTGTTAAGAAGGTTAGCGTAATAAGAGGCTACATAATTGAGAAAAATAATTGGCCAAAGCTTTATAAAAAGTAGGTGTAATGGTCCAAAGACAAATTTATAATGGGGTTTTGGGTCTACTGGCTTAAATCATTAATACTTGATTTCCAAACCCGGTGGTTCTGAATATTTGCTCACTGTTCTTGCTTAAGCCTTTTGTCATTTTTTTCGACAGAACAGTAGTCAAGTTGAGCTGCACTCGATAACTAGTCATAGAGCTAATTTTAATCATTTACATCTCCAACAGTCAAACCATCTGTGGTCACGATTTCAGGCGATGGGGGGTTCGGGATTGACCCAGGGCATTTGCGCTCTGACAATTCAAATTTACCTTTTAGTTGACCGTTGTAGCGAAAGTTTCCTTTGTTGTATTAGACTATTCAGACCAGTCCAAGTGCTCAACGTTTTATCAGGTTCTGAAAAGTGTTGCCTAAAAAGTGACCAAAAGGTCTTGTTTAGACAGATATTTGGTCTGTGGAGCGGTAATTCGTCTCTTCCTTTAGTTAGTCTTATCTAACAATGCTTTTTTGTTCCGATTTCATTTTAGTTTTGGATAGTGACTCGTTGGTTCTCTTCCTCGAAACCATTTCAAAAGGCAACTTCGCGTTTAAGTCCCTTTGGTTCCGAATGCCTACCGCAAAAGGTTGCCCGGCATTTGGCCATTTCTCTAACGCAAATACAAATTTCAAGTTCGTCCCTTGATTGATATTTTTCCGTGTAATATCTTCTTCCTTCCTGGCAATTTTTGCCGAAAGAACTACATCTAGGGGCGTCCTTATGCCTACCCAACTTTAGTAAGTCGGCTGACAAACCAGAGTTTTCCAAGTCGTGTACTGTCCTTGTTAGGGGGGATGGGTACAAACAGTCTGAACAAATAAGAACTTAATAGTTTGGTAAATAAGACGCAGATAGTTCAAGGGCAAAAATACGTACTAATTCACCTCTGCTTTTAAACTTCTGTGGATTGATTTTCAAGGCTAAGGAAACAACAGTAAAACAAGTGGCGTTTATGCTGTACGACAAACAAAGAGCATATCTAGACAGGCCGTGTATACGAGCAAAAGAGTGAGAGCTGACATCGGGGTTCGAAGCTTGTAATATTTGGGGAGTTGTCCACTTCTCGATTCAAACAACTGCCTTCAAATCTGTGGGGTTGATGGCGCTAATTGTCTTGTGTTTGGGAATCATTTGTGGTTCTCAGCTTCTTTATTTGAGGCTTCTGTTCTGCAAAACACCAACTGAATAGATAGACAGTTAGGACGGGGAATGCAGAATATCCTAGAAAAGTTCTCATCAAGGTTTCAACGGCGTTTTGGAGGTATCAGATCTCTCGACCTCTGTCTTGAGGGTTTCCATATTGCGTCGGAAGAGCACGATCTTACAGTTTTATTAATGCATTTTGGGAGGTGGCTGTGAGGATTGATAACTTACGCGACTGTTGTCGCTTGTCGTACTAATTGCCCTGAAGAAGCGTCCAGGATTCGTGAGGCAGAGAAAGTTTCGAAGATGGTCAAAAACAACAGTTCTTTTTCATGTTTCCGTAGTAGTTGCCCTCAAAAGGTCTGCGCTTCTAACATAAGATAAATTGAAGGAGGCGTGAACTGCAGTGTAAAAGAAAAAGACAGATAAAAATACACCATAATACCTTTTGAGGTAACTTCTAGGCGGTAAGATTTTCGGACATCGACAGTAGTTTTATTGGGTAAGTGACTGCGTTTTGCGTAAATAGACGACTGTCATAGAAATCGTATTTGAACACGTTAGCTGCTAAAATTTCAATTAATATTTAATAACCTTCAGTCCCTAAAATGTGGGATGCACAAAGAACAAAATACAATTTTCTTGGCTGTGATATATATTGCTGCGACAAGAAATGATGAAAATGTACAGCCTAATGTCTCCGCCACTTCAAGCCCCACCTAGTTCCCTCTTCCCCTTCAGGCTGGAAGATTTATAAGAGGGCAAGACCCCGCTAAGTGGCGGGACTACGGCTGGGTTGTCAACGCGCTAGACCCCTTTGGCCGCGCCACCGAACAAAAAATGCACAAGAGGCCGCCACGTCTTCATCGTTTTCGGACACCATTTGCGATATGGATTTACTCGCCCAAAATGAGTTACCAACAAAGCAACGCGTACTGTATCACCCTTAAATGTATCCCATCGATACCCTCCAAGGCCTTGATGAAGGTAACCCAGCCGTATGAAACCACATAAGTGCACCAACGAAAGGCCTACGCAGCACCCACTCTCACGACGTACGGCAATGTGCGTAAATTAGTTATAGAAGCTAGTTCATTGGTAGTAAACAAATTACAAAGCGTTTACGAAAATTATGTACACCCAAAACCATTGTCTGTCATGAAACATAACATAAAAACGGTCTGTGAGCAGTGATAAAAACTTCATATGAAACCAGATGAGTATGAATAAGTTGACTTTAAGGAAAAAACTGCCGCTCTTGGAGGGGAAATATGCGGTACGAACAAGACTGGCCAGCATATGGTATTTTATGAAGGATTCAAAACGTAAAAAGTCAAGACAGGACTTCCAAAACCGAATGAAGTTATCCGTTTTAAAGTGGCAAAATAGAGGAACCTAGACGCGATCGGACACAGTCCGCTTAGAGTAAATAAATAATTTTTATTAAAGACGCGTCGCTGTCCCATCAGAGCAGGTAAAAACAAATTTATATACGAATTGTAGACGAGGTAGGCAGAATCTGTACCAAACGCAATTTATAGTTTCCGAATTTGTAGTCCGTTAAGAAAAATGATGAGCGAGCGGTGAAAAAAAACTCAACTTAAGAATTTGAAAATGATTGGATTAATTTTACAGGAGAAAAGACCATCGCTCATAATGACACAAAAATGCGGTCGGGAATGGCCTGCGTGTGGCGGTATATAGCGGATTATAATCGGACATCGTCAGGGCAGAAATAAATGTCAGTCTTGTAGGGTACGTATACGGGTCGGACAGGAGTGGTCTGAATGTGGTATTGTATTCTGAATTCAGAAAGGACATCGTCAGAGTAGAATTTATACGCCGAATGAGAGTATTCGCGTTAAAGTGGCCAGATAAGCGGAATTCGGACGCGAT
Organism: Spirometra erinaceieuropaei; assembly: GCA_902702965.1. NCBI lineage: Eukaryota > Metazoa > Platyhelminthes > Cestoda > Diphyllobothriidea > Diphyllobothriidae > Spirometra > Spirometra erinaceieuropaei. The sequence continues at coordinate 160,292 of CACRXP010000962.1, read as the reverse complement.
CGGCCACAGTCCGCTTCGAGCACAGTCAAGGAGTGGAGAAGGAAGGTACGACCAAACTACTAGTAGATGTCGAAATTCGCAGGGTTCCGTCATGAACGTCGACAGACAGCTTGAGGTCAAAATGAGGGAGATGACATCACGAACCGCGAAAATCGTCGCTATGGGGAGGAGCAGTAGCAGTGGACTTAATAACCAATTCAAAACAGGGGGTTGTAAAGGTACAAATGAAGGTTTCCACTTGATCTATCCATAAATCCCAGGAGGACCCTTCTCGAAGTCAAGAAGCTGAGCGTTTGGGAATTAGACTGACGAAAGGGGCTTTATACTTTTCGGTGTAAGGTGTTTGTTTAATTTCGATTTGGCTATCGATAACTTGGATGATGACCTAATTTCCGGTAGAAGATTATTCCAAAGGTAGGCATATTTGAAAGAAAAAAGAGGGAGCGCGTAGACGTAGTGCAAAGAGGCGGCGGAATCACTAAGGAGGAGTTGCACGCGGTATAAGACCGATCTCTCGGAGTGAGAGTGTAAAATAAGCGGAAGATTAGAGCTAGATTTGATGCGAAGAAGGAAGCAAAGGCTAGCTTCGAGTCTTCTAAACTACAAAATCTTAATGTTCGTCAGCTGACCTCTGTAAGTATAAGAAGTACCGGATGCGACTTGAGAGGGCAGTTTTGGGGGTGAAAATCCTTTGAACAATTTCGATCTTATAGCGGCCACAGACGTCCATTTAATCAAAGAAGGTACAGCAGTATTCGAGGACTGGAAAAACCAAACATTTCATAAAGTCTTAGCTTCATTTCCGGAAGGAAAAAATTATGCGATATGAATCCACATATCTGCGCGGCTTTGGCAGAGATTCTATCTGCACGAGGTTCAGTTTATTTGGTAAGGATAATAGGCAAAGCCTTTGAAAACCCTATTGATTACATGTCAGCTCGTTAGAAATAACTGTACACGAACAAAAAATATTCACTATTAAAACAGTACTTGGTTCATTTGAGTAGCATTGTCTCAGAGAAAATATTTGTGGGGACCAGGGGTATTACTTCAGATTCAGACCGTCGAGGGAAAACAGGGGACACAAATAATCATCCAAGCGTTTCTTGAAGAGTTGCAGGGATGTAGCCTCCGCGACTGACTGAGGGAGATCGTTCCATTTCTCCACTACCCTCTGCGTGAAAAATTCAGAACGAAGATTCAGCCTGGACATTGTTGTCCGTAACTTCATCGAGTGACCACGAAGATTGGGTGAAAGGTGCCACTCAAACATGTCCTCAAAGTTAAGTCCATACTCAAGGCCATGTATTATCTTGTAGACGAGGATAAGATCACTTCTTTGCTGCCTGTAACACAGAGGGAATAAATTAAGGCAATTCAGTCTTTCTGTGTAGGAATGGCTTTTAAGACCGTTTACCAGCTTTGTTGCACGCCGTTGTACCCGTTCGAGGCATTCTTGGTCCTTTATCAGCCATGGCCGTCATCCTTGTATGCCATACTCTAAGTGGGCCGAACAAATGTGCCGTAAACTCTCCCAAAAAGGTCTTGGTCAAAATTTACGAAAGCCCTTTTTATTGCATGCAGCACTCCCATGCCGTTTTTTGCAGCCTTGTGGCACTGCAGTGTTGGTTTCAGGTTGTTCTGTATCCAAACCCCGAGATCCTTCTGTGAAGATTCTGCGGGGAGCCTTATATCTTTCAAGTGATAAGTCCTCAGACTCTCATTTGAATGAGAGTTGGTTGGACGCAGATGAAGGACGGCACACTTCTCCACATTGAAATCTAGAAGCCATTTCTTCGACCACGCTTGCAGTCGGTGCAGATTATCTTGAAGGGATCTCTGATCATTCGGACCCTTAATGACTTTCCAGAGTTTAACGTCGTCTGCAAACATTATTTTGCCGCAGTCGAGTTCCTGAAGGCTGTCGTTAACGTAAAGGATGAAGAGCAATGGTCCCAGAACTGAGCCTTGCGGCACACCACTGGTCACATTCACCCATTCTGACATATCATCCCCCACACAGACACGTTGTTTCCGACCAACCACAAACGCCCTAATCCAGCTCAGAAGATCTCCCCGGATGCCGATGTCGCTCAATTTGTAAAGAAGACCTTTGTGTGGGACAGTGTCAAAAGCTTTGCGGAAATCGATGTACACGACATCGACCTCAAAACCCTCTTCTAGAGCCCTGGTCCAGATTTCCTGACAAGCTAGCAGATTTGAGAGGCAGGAACGTCCTCTCCTGAAGCTATGTTGAAAATCCTGCAAGATGTTATTTTCTTCACAAAATTGCTGTATAGCGTTCTTTACTATAGCTTCCATCGTTTTGCAAGGGAGGCAAGTTAAGCTAATAGGCCTAAAGCAGCTTGCTGTCAACCTGCTACCTCCCTTATGCAATGGAACGAGGTTAGCTGTCTTCCACTGTGAGGGCAGCCTTCCTGTTCTCATTGACAGCTCCAAGATAGTCGAAAGAGGCTTTGACAGCTCCGTTGATAGCTCCTTAAGTATCAGCCCGGGAATTCCGTCGGGTCCAGGAGACTTATCAGGTTTTATTTGACTGAGGACTCGTCTGACTTCTTCCACGGAAAAGGCGACGGTTTTAATGACGGCAATATCTTGGCGCATTTGAAGCTCCCGGCTGTCTCGGTCCATTTCAAACTGCTGATTGTCTTCTAGGGACTCTTCCGTAAAAACCGATTGAAAAAACTGAGACAGCAATCGCACTTGCTGTGACCCTTCAACCAATAACTTTCCGAGGCTATCCTTAGACACGCAATTTCGTCCCTATGTTTCCTCCTACTGCGGATGTACCCGTAAAACTTCTTGGGACATGTAATGGATTCTGCTATCAGTCGACGCTCGAAAGAAGTTCTAGCAACCCATATTTCTTTGCGGCATTTATTGCGCTGATCCTTATATTCGGCGAGTGACCTTGGATCTCGAAGTTGCAAAAACCTTTTCCAGAGTCTCTGTTTCTTCCTCATGGTCTTTTTTGTCGTCGGATTGACCCACGGCGGTCGCATACATGGTCTTGTCATTTTTCTTGGACAATGGGAATCAATCAGACGCTCTATAATCCCGCGAAAGTACTGCCAGAATTTGTCTGAATCTTCTGTGTTGACCAACCAGGTTTCCTCCAAAAGAGCGCGTCTCATTGCGTTAAAGTCACGCTTCCAAATATTTCTGTGCGTCTTGATTTATTGTTGTTGGTTGGATAGGAGAGAGCACACGCAGGTAAAAACAATATGATCGCTTAAACCGAGTGGAGGTTGTGGATTAACTTCCTTTATGAGTCCTTCTTCTTTACTGAAAACGAGATCTAAACAGTTAGATCGTTGTCCTTCTCTCATTCTTGTTCCGAATTTTATGTGCTGAATGAGGTATTCATTCAGGGAGAGTTGTAGTTGCTTGTAGTCAAATGACGTGAACGGGACGTTTGTTAGGGGAATGTTCCAGTCTATTCCTGGAGCGTTGAAGTCACCCAGAAGTAGTAAGTTCTCCTGCTTACATATCAACTCCAGTGCACTAAGTAATTCCATATCGGCGATTTCATTCGAGCTGGGAGGCCGATAGCCAACACACAGGTTCAGTGTCGGTAATTGTTTGATGCATATCTTGCATGAAATTATTTCAAAATTTCGGGGCGCACCATCGGATATTTCTCGTTGACAGCACGCAATTTCACATGACACATAAATAGCTGTGCCTCCACCTCTACGGTGAAATCTGTCACAACGGCATAGTTGGTAGCCTTCAATTCTGACTTCGCTACTACTAATTTCCTCAGTCAACCATGTCCCTGTTAGGACAATTATGTGTGGCTTCTGTTCAGAGACTAGTAATCTGAGTTCATCTAGCTTGTTGGGAGGACTCTGACAGTTAGTGTAATAGATTTCTAGACAGCGGCAACTGGTTCGAGCAGCCTCAGGAGTTGGCACCTTTGCATCGGTTAGGCTGTCAGAATGACGGCCTTCGGCCAGAGAAATGTCCTTTGGATCTGAATTATTTGTCCATTCTTGATTTGTAGGTGTGTTTCGCCGCTGTTTCTCCGCTTTTCCAGCTCCGTCATCAGCTCTCTCATTTTCATTCGCTCTTTTGGCTCGTAATCCGGCTGAAAAAAAACTTCAGGATGCTGACCCCGTAGAGATTATTTTCTCTGTAACAGAAGCTGGGCCTGTGCTTCAGTCTCCAAAATGACTTTAAAGGGGTCGAGGCCGGGAATTGGAACCGGATGCTGACTGACTCTTCCCTATTCGGAATGCTTTGAGAACACTTAGTGACTCATCGTCTCTTAACAAAGTTTTCGCATACACTTGAAGAAGGTCTAAGTCATGCTTAACTCTCTCCTTTGGAACTGCTGCCGCTGATTCGGGTACTCCTTTTATAACTACATTTTGCTGGCGACTGAACCTAGTGCTCGTTGTTGTCACACATCTTTTGAGTGACTGAGCGTCCATCTCCAGTTTACTAGTTTCGCTGGTTTCGGATGAACTAGCTATTGGGCTAGCGAAACTGAGATCCGTGTACGACTCATTTATCTTCCTGTTAATAACCCTTCCTTCTGTGTTTCCGAGGTGTTCGTCGAAAAAGTTTACCTCAGTTTCTTTCGAAACCTCCTCCTGAATATTCGGTCCACAAGGTGTTCCGATATCTTTATTGTTCAACATATTTGGGAGCCTCTGGCGGTCCTTCGTAGGCCTCCTGGTCGTTCTCCTCCGGTGGTCTGCGTGTACGTAGGCGGCCTTCGTTTTTTTGGACCGTACAGAGGTGATAAAAAAATTCATTTTTATAACTTAAACCTAGGTCCCTATGGTGAAGCATTCTGAGAGTTGGTTATTCTGAAAACTTATGGGACCAGGAAGTTTGGCAGGATCAAAAGACATGAAACTACACTTGGGTGATGAAAACTTCATGCGCCATGTTGAACTCAAGCCGAGGATGGGATATTAAACGCTAAGATGGTCATCAGAGCGTGTGGGAGAATGCGACCCTAAGGCCATTTTGCGATCTACCAAGCTGCCAGCAAATGGCGAAAGCAGAGGATTCATACCGTGGTGGTCAGCAGACCAGTTGGGGTCGAAATTAGGAGTTGACTTCAAGATCCCGGGATGAGGGATCGAAATCACGGGAGCCGGTGTGGAATTCTGATGGGCGTCGGCGATCAGAGAAGCTGAGGTGGCTCAGAAAGACCACATCAACCCAACCACGTTACTTCTTTCAGAGATCTTGTCAGGAAGGATAGCGCATTATGTTGAGGGCCACGATGCATGAAATAAAAAATCGAAAAAATAAAATTTCTGCGTAGGTTTTTAGGAAGCGAAACGCCATACAAAAGAATGAGATACGGGCGCATATGGTGATTAAGTGTCGACGTCCTAAATTCCCGATGGCCCTTTCCCATTGTGATAGAGAAAGTTGCCCGGGAAGGATGAGGAAAATAAAAGTTTAATCAAGTCATTATTTAGATAAAGGCGCAACCTTCTGTTAAACGTACTTAGATTATCTGATGATCTTATGTTTATTGGAAGGTTATTCCAGAGGACAGTGTACCTGGAAGTGAAGAGAACGCTTAGATGTGGAGGGATAGGGCGAAGGTAGAATCAAGAAAGAATTGAGAAGATTGAATGGCCGACTACTGTGGATAAGGGCTGAAATCCGTGGAAGATTCTAACAATTGTTAATGCGAAAGAGGACACTAAAACCTGCTTCTGGTCTTCGAACCCATAAATATTTTAGGTTAGTTGGCTGACATCTATCCGTGTAGGCAATATTTTGATGTGCCATACCTGAGAGTCTTCCAGTAAAATGTCTTCAAACATTTTGAATTTTGAACGACTAGCCTCGTTCATCAAACCGAAGGACGGGCAACAATACTCGAGGATGACAAGTACAGAAATCCGATAAAGTGGTACAGAGGCGCTCATCGATCGTTTCTACAGACCTCACTCGCCCCGTTGTGCCTTATGGACTCCCTTTCGAGCCCAACCGACAGACGCACAGCGGCGCATGATATAAGCAGAATGGTATGACCGACAAAGACAAGGGAGACTGCAATGGCCATTCCTGGCTATCAGCCGTCGACGAAGTCTTAATTTAAGTTCAGCAAGATAAACGTTGCAGAAATAAAGTCACAAATCTGGGCGGCTTTGACCGTAATTTTGTCAGCGTGTGACGAGAAATCAAGATTATTAGTGTAGCTTACATCTAAATCCTTGATTTTAGTACATTCATTCATAGGTGAGCCTTGAAAGACCACTGGTTGAGATAGCCATTCAGGTCCAAAACATATATAGCGATATTTAGACGGAGAGAACTTCATTAGCCATTTTGAGCTCCAAGCTGAGAGAGCAAGCATGTCAGCATGGCTTTGCTCCAGGCAATGAAGGTTCGTAGATTTGTTGAAAGAATATACACATTTGAGATCGTCGGCATAAATAAATGCTTGAGAATGTTGAACTGCCAACGAGATATCATTTATGCGAGGCAGGAACACAAGAGGGCCTAAAACGGTTCCTTGTAAGACACCACTTACAATAAGGCTCTCATTAGAAAACGACGATCCCACTAAGACCTTTTATTTACGATTAGACAAGTATGACTTGAAAAAGTCTGTAAGTGGACTGCGAATTCATAAAGATTCAAATTTAACCAAGAGTCTTCTGTGTAGCGCGTTATCAAAGGCTTTATTAAGATTAAAATAAATAACGACAACAGATAGATGGTCATTACGAAGAGAAGTAGATTGGGAAACGACAGATGACATGTTTCACAAGAGCGATCTGGTAAAAAAAACATGCTGGGAGGGGCTAATACCTTGATTGGCTATGCAAAAGTCGGTAGTTTTTAAGGCGATGATTTTTTCCAAAGATTTTGGCAAGAGAATGTGTTTTATGGACGCCTTGATAGTTTTTGAACATCAGATAACCTGTCTGGGTGGAGAGGCGATACCGAAATGCCGGTGTGAAATGCAGCGCTGTGGGCAACTGCAGGGAAGGGCCGAAGGAGGTGCCGATGTAGTGAGAGGGAGAGCGATGCGAGCGTTACGGTACGGTAAGGGGGAAGGGATCGGCGGAAGAGAGAGAAGGGACACCGGCCATCTTCACCGACACGCGATTACGCCATCTCCACCCTAGGTCCTCGCGCGGAAAAGTGTCACATATTCAAACAATTCTATTCAAGTCCTGGGGCGTTACACAAATACACCAGAAGCTCATTTAAAATGCTTTGATGGGACCCCAACGGGTCTTTAATAAAAATAAGTATTATTATGCTTTTAGATGATAGTCTTTTAGCTTCAGCGAGCTTCAGTGGGAGCCAAACGAGTAAAGGAAATGGGAGGCGACCTCGATTGACTGTCTACTTTTAGGAACATTTTTAAAATAAAGTTAAATCTTCGTTTGTGCCTGTCTTCGGTCTCATTAGCAACCAGGTCTACAAGGGGCATGAGCTTCTGACACTGCTTAGATGTAAGTGTTGGTGATTTTCCCTCAAGAAGGGCACCAAGAACAGAAAAAGTTGAACCGTAACGAGACATAAACCTGTGAAATTAACGAACGCTCCTAGGTATATTTTTTCATATTGACAATGAGTTTCAGATGAGCTTGGAGCTAAATATCCTTCAGATTTCGACGAAGGGTTGTCTGAGGTTTCATATCGAAAAAAAACAATCGAAGATTTGGACCTTAATTTATGGGAATGATATCTGTCGAAACTTTTAGGCTATAAGGACGAGGCAATGTTTGATCAAACAGTTTGTGAAGACTATCAATAGTGGATGACCAGACAGCAGAATACTAAGCAATTTGACTCAACAATAAAATGATTGTGATAAAAGAACGGCAAATGACAATTGCGTACATGACAAAACACACCTCAATAAAATTTGTATTCAATATTTAGGCTATTTAGGATAAAAAAGACGACAGTATGTTTCTCTCACTAGTTAATAAATCGACAATAAAAGCGGCCAGGGGAGAAGATTTATCGTTAAAAGTGTAATGCTTTTCAAAATTTTTACGAACAAAACCTTTTACATATTCGGATAAAGCTTAAAAGAATTGAGGCTATTTTGCGTGAAAAAATATGACACTTTATTTCCGCTTTATGATAAGTCGACAAAACACGGCGGTGGGCTTAAGTAACTAACGACCAAATGTATAAAATTTTTTCAGCTTTATACTGGAAAACTGTTTAATAGATTAAGAAGTCGAATTAAAGAATACAAATTTCACTAATCCTTTCAAAATCGAGCTGCGTGCATGAACATTGGCCGGAAAGATCTTGATTACATGCGCGATTCAGGTAGGCCGGCCGACGAAAAGCTCATGCGGTTTTAGCGTTTTCCGCATACTCGTGGCTCCTAATAGACTGTCGGAAGGCTGTGGCACGAGCCAGGCTTCTGTTATTTGTTGATTTTGCTAAGAAGAATTTTTGTCACCCTGTCTAGTTTGTTTGCTTACTTTTCTGACTTGATGTTACTCAAACTGTGCTATAATTTTGGCTGAAGTCTTGTTTCGTTTAGGTGAACTGAAGAGAATCCGCCCTTAGATATCTCACCAGCACTAGAGTTCTAGTTGCATTTTATACACGCGCGATTTCTCACGACAAGGCACATTAACATACATTAACTTGTGAATTCTGGTAGGATCATAATCTTCTACAGAAATTAAAGCTTTTGATTTCCATTTTCTATTGACTAATTCAATTAGGGGCTATTTCAATATCATGATCAGACTTTAAGTGATGGTCTGAACTGTAACGGCTAAAGACGTCGAGGGTGGCACACACACACACACACACACGGCCGAATAGGCCACCTACGGATGCTTTCCGGTTGTTTAACACTGAACATAGTCGTTAAACACCATTTCAAATATGCATATAGGGATAAAGTGAGCAAATGGGTTCAAAGCGTATAAAGTCTACGTTAAGGTAAACAGACGAGTAGAATAGCATAAGTGAAGAATACCGGACACAAGGAGATGGCTAAGTACTGTGAAAATTATTCATTTGGAGTGGGAGACGATCAACTCATGTCTGTTAGACATCAGTGGGGAATTCAGCACTGTCAGCAACAATGGGTAAGGGCCGGGGAGCGTGCTAGCGATGGGGGACACGAACAACGAACGGACAGAGATAGTGAGGGGGGCATGATGTTAGCATTTGGGTGGAAAGGAACAATAGTTATATTTACTGGTAGATGAGTACACTAGACACATTTGGGATACGCGCCAAAGTGAGTTCAGTTTATCCGAACAACTCCGTCGAATTTAGAGTTGGGAAAATTTCCATGGCAGTAATCGGCAGACGAGGTGGTGAGCATGCGTAGTTTTCGATTAATTCTCCTCGGGCCAGTACAATTTCATGGGAAGTGGGTAGAAGTGCAAACACGTCAGTGGCAAGATAAATCGATTAAACTTCGCCTTAAACACAGGCCGAGTATGGGCATGTGGGGGAGGGGGGAGTAATAGCAGTCAGTATCAGGGGCGGGGTGGGAGCGGAAGGGCGCGGGGAAGTTGTAGCGTTAGTCGATCTTCGACCACTGGAGGCGCGGTGCGTGAACGTGGTTCTTCCGTGCACACAAAATTGGTTTTCGCAACCTGATGGCGGCCGCCTCTGCTGTTCCTAACAGGCGCTGTCCCAGTGGTTTAGGATACCTCGATGGGACCTTATAGATCATTCGAAACGCTTCATTGGGGTATACATTATTTCCGGATTCGACAGCATGCACGAGAATTGGGCTGCTTATGGTCCTAGTTTCGCCGTTTCCCAGCAATGCCGGGAGGTGTTCCCGTGTTCTCTTGGATAAGCGCCGACTCGTACGACCAATATAACCTGCTCCACAGGAGCAAGTGAAGGAATAGGTGCGCATTGTAGTGGTCTGGGGTGGCAACTTATCCTTAGCTTCTCCGCGTAAAATAGGGTAAGTAGAGAAGGGTATTTGAACCCTTGCCGCTGGGAAGGTTCGTGAATCAGTTTGATCAAGACGCCTCTTTAGGAGTTCACTCGCAGCGTCCCCTTGAAAAGGGACTTTATGGAGCAGAGTTTTCTTTTCGGCCGTCGGTTTGGCGGGTTTTACCGGTCGTTCGGCCATATTCTTTGCAACAGACCGGTGGCGCGTTACAGAAAGACCTTTCGTGGGTAGACTAGACAACAATGCAACGCACCACTGGCTAAACAGGTTTTTTAACCGAAGTGAAGGACGCTTCGTTGCGGGTCCAGGATGGGGGCGGTGTGATGGAGTGTCAGTAAAGATACCAGTGTCCCTCCCATTCTCAGTTTCTGACCCTCACCTCCGCAGTTATCGTCGTCTCGAATCGTCTTGTGTTCTCTCTTATGCGAAGCCAGCATCCTAACATCCATGCTCTGCAGTTTTCTCCAGCGCTACACTCCCAACCGGTGGTCTAACGGGCACGACAGAACACTCCCCACTTCCGATGAGACTGTGATATATGTAACAAGTCTTTGTATCTTATATTGTGTCCTTATTACCCACTTGTACGACGATTGTCTTAGAATAGCTTGCTTATGCCTTGCTGACTTTCTGAATGCCAGCGACCAAGCCTGACTGAGCACAACACTTTCTGCTCTCCAACTGGGACTACTTTAATGTAGATATCACTTCACAAATACTGTCTCTCAGATTGCCGCTGGAACTGGACTATCCAATTGCTTTCCGCGTCTCTAGAAATCTTTTTCGCGTGGAAATTTATCAGAAGTCTCTCTTTACGCGAAATTTGTTTTTCATCAAAATCTAACGGACTGCGGAGTCGATTCGTGCGCAAATATTGGCCTAGGAAAATAAAACATTGACACCCCGGAAGATCAGGAGTTATTCAGGGCCTTCGATATACTCAAAACGACTGAGTCGGTCCTACATATATTTCATATTGTTCATATTTTTTCTCTAAAGAGACCTTTCGAAAAATTGGCGTATTTTCGCAGATTTGGTTTTAGATATTTGCCATATTGCATAGTATACAGTCGTAAGTACCAGTTACAATCTCGAAAGCGAATATTCACTTAAGTACACACGAAGTTCATAGGTAAAGAGCAAATTTGGTACTTCCACGACCACAACAGGCGGTACGTATGAAGGAAAGTCCACTGAGATGGCCTTGTCACCCAGGATTAGCGCTCGCTCTCTTTATAGTTGCAACCAAGGGCCCCCAAAGCGCGCTAAAGTCGTGGTCACAGTAAAGTCTGTTACTTACGAGGACGAGCCGTTCACTGGATGCTCCTATATCCTGCGGAAAGTCCAAAAACTCGACTGCTTGGAGTAAACTCGTACAAGCGAACGATGGTGGGCAAAACGCGGTTAACAGCGCTAGAGTTAGTAGAACAAAGACAAAGAGCAAAACTTTAAAACAGCCAAGGTACAAAGTTTGTGGAGAACCTCAGTGCAAAGACGCGGATGTCCATGAAGATTGGCAAATAACAACGGAGTTTCTTGTTTCTACAGAAGCCAACCGCAGCGAAACATCAACTTCTCTCATCCATTTCGTGTGTTCAATAGAACCCGCGGTTGGAAATGAGGAAACGCACTCGTGGCAAGGTAGAATGGGTAAGCCCCACAACCGGGGTATGAGGCCCAAGACGACTCCGGTGGATTTTCTGAGACCTTCAGCTGACAAGGCCACCGGAAACAAAACAAATGAACTCCTCGATCGCCAGCATTACACAGTCATCCATGGGCTATCGGAGTCGAATGATCCCACGCCGAAGGAAAGGATTTCTGCTGACCTTGATATCTTTCAAAGCCTTTTGAACAAAATGCCTTGTTCGAATGAAAACATAACACTTCACGCAGCCTTAAGAATCGGAAAGAAGTGAGCAAACAATCGGAAACTGTGCGGCCACGACCTCTGAAAATAGTGTTGGGGCAGTAAAGAGGAGGCAAGCTTACTTTTGTCCAGGTAAAGCAGTCTCCGAAATTCTCACAAGGAAGTTTTTTCAGCCGAACTTTCTCCAGCGGAACGTCTGAAACGCCGCGAATTATTGACGGAACTAAAGAGGAGATTTGCAGCTGGAGAGAGCAACTTGACTATTTTCAGAGAAAAAGTGATACAGAGGAATGCGATGTTGCTCTGGTACCAGCCACTCATCGTGATGGTGGCAGCAACATAATATTGGCAAACCCGAGACAAATTAAACGAAACACTGCCGAATGTTTAAAAAGTAAATTCTTTCACACCAATGCTCATAGTCTGTTTTCTAAGATGGACGAACTGAAAATACAGGTAGTCGATACTCCACCCGATGCTATAGCAATAACAGAAACGTGACTGTCACAGGACGTCAGTTATTGCGAAGTAGCACTAACAGGATACCAATTGTTTAGGAGAGACATGAGAGATCGCCGGGATGGAGCAGTTGCCATGTATGTCAAGAGCAACTTAACAACGTGTAAGAGGACCGACAAGATTTTCGTCGACACAGAGGCAAATAGGCTGACTACAAAGGCACGGGGGTCTCAGTCCATCGGAGCCGTAACTATCTACCGGTTCCGGCAGGCGGATACCGACCCAGATAATTGTCTACTGGGAAGCATAAAAGAGATGCCAGTCGACCGGACTTTGTTCTCATGGGGGATTTTAATTCACTCTGCATTCAATGGAGCGATATGCATGCGAAGTGCTCGAAGTATGCCTTCGATTACCGTCTACTAAATACAATCCTGAAGCTTTTCTCACGCAGCATGTCCTGTTTTCAACTAGAGCGCGGGGAGGGCAACAGGCCAGTTGTCAAGACCTCATCTTCACCAAAGATCCTGTCAGTATAGACGAGGTGCACTGCCTACATCCGCCAGGTCGAAGTGGCCATGCAGTACTTTTATGGGTTCACGAACTGTATTCTGAACTATATGCAAAAGACGAGACAACACCAAATATATGGAAAGGAGACGTTTGCAAATGAGAGATGAAGCATCAACACTGGACTGGGATTTTCTCTTCTCCGGAAACATTAACGAGGATTTGAATTTATTCAAGGATCGGTTGCTGCATTTAATGAAGAACCAATATCCCTTATCAAAGCCTAGGACATCTAACCGTCCTCAGCGGCTAACACGACAACCCAAAAAGATGATCAACAAAAAGGAAGGTTGTGGAAGAAGTTTCGAGCAAACAACAACAATGCAGCGTTTACAGAGTATAAAGTTTAAATTAATAAAGTGAAGGGCTTGATTTTTAAGAGGTGATGGGATTTCGAGAGTAATTTGCTCCACTGAGCCGTTAAAAATCTAAAATTGCTCTACAGCTATTTGCGAAAGAACACTCCTAATAGGAATCCTATTCCTGTCATGAAACATGACGACAGTTAAGAGATATCGGACATTTAAAATGAAGCCGAGCATTTTCTCAGTTTTTTTCAATCTGCTTTCACAAGAGAAGCAGACTTTATTCCATCTAGTTCGGAGAACATAGGAGATCCTACTACTGAAAATATTGTGTTTCAAGAAGTAGCGATTTTGGAAGAACGAAAAGGCTTGAAGGAATGTAAATACCCCGGTCCGGATGAGATCCCAGCAAAGCTGCTCTCGGAGCTTGCCCGACAGCTGGTCAAACCACTACTCTTTCTGCGCCAGAAATCGTTTGATGCTGGAATCCTTCCCACAGACTGGAAGACGGTCCACATAATACCCCTTTACAAAAGCGCTAGCCATGCTCTTGCGACGAACTACAGACCCGTCACTCTGACATCAATCTGCTGTAAAATGGAGAAGACCATAAAAAAGGAGTTGATTGCTTATGTGGAAACCAATAACTTTTTTTCCAATGTTCAATACGGGTTCCATAGGGGAAGATCATGTGTAACGAACTTGCTATACACAATGCAAAGTTGGACAAGAGCACTGGAAGCACAACACAATGTGCATGTGGCCTACATCGATTTCGGGAAGGCGTTTGACAGCCTTCCGCACCAGCGTCTCCTGTACAAGTTGGGAGTCATGGGCATCGGCGACAATATTCTCAAATGGATCGAGAATTTCCTCGTCGGCAGTCACCAAAATGTCTGCGTAAAACAATAGCAATCAAAGCGCACATTCAAAGAGAGTGGAATCCCACAAGGCTCAGTACTCGGACCGGCCCTCTTTCTCTTGTTCATCAGTGCTTGTGTAGTGCCTGTGATAGTGCCATGTTTGCAGATGACATAAAAATCTGGGAAGCCATCCAGAAGGCTACCTATAAGACAAACTTCCAGGAAAATGTTTGTCAATTGGACGAGTAGTCCCGCAGACAGCTCTTGTCTTTCAATTTGAACAAACGTACCATACTGCGCCGCGGAAAGCAGACTACTAGGACGCGGCAGTAACATCTGAACGAAATGACACTTCAAGATGCAGAAAATCAGAAAGGTTGCAGACAGCCCAAAGCCTTCTACACAATGTCGTAAGTCCGCTAAGGCCGCAACTTCAGTGCTATATGCCATGAAGCGGGCATTCGCGGTTTTCGATGAAGACTGCTTCTCCGAAGTCTTCGACCCGTTTGTAAGGCCGTATCACGAATATGCAATTCAGGTCTGGGGATCGTGTACGCAGCAGGATTACAATCTGTTCGAAAGAGTGCAGAGGCATGCAACAAGAATACTAAGATGTCAAGATGCACTGCCATACGAGATCCACCCAACTAGCCTTAGTCTCTATCCTCTGAGTTAAACGCAGTTGTGCGGAGACTTGATACAAACTTACCGTATCGTGCGCGGTTTGGACTGCGCCCTTCGGTGCGGAGACTTTTGCCAATTCGCCACTACAACTAACCTCCGGGGACATCCCTTCACACTACGTGTGTTCCAGGGTAGATTGAATGTGAGAAAGTATTTTTTCTCCAACCGTGTTGTGGAACCGTGAAATAACCTGTCCGAGATGATTTTTATGCCTCAATCTGTGGGGATATTTAAATGTCGGCTTGGCGCACAAATTATGCAGCAACAAGCAAACTCTGTGACTTTGTAGCCGTGAGACCAAGGACCTATGTAAATCAATGTCTGCATTCACTTAATGCTGTTATTTCTTCACATTTTGCTTATTTTCTCAGTTACAAATAGGGAGTTCAAAGGCATAAGCATATTTCCCCCAAATACACTGACTGACTGATACTCCTTCTTATGGCCTCGTCATTTGTGTTTGAATTGATGCTTATCAACCCTGTTAAGTATTCTCACGGACCCGGAACTGGCAGTAAGAGCTTATTACACGTGTGTGTGTGTGTCGTACCCCACCCCCAAACGGGCCACAGGTAGATTAGCTGAACAAACACGGGGGCCATACTGGACTCTGGCAGATGTTATCCGAATTGCGCACGACAACAAATGCCAACGTTTCGGGATATGGTGGCGGTCTCGGTTGCCGGCGTACGCCGCGAACGCTGGAACCCTGCTACGCCCATTTTTGTTGTGAATCAAAAACCTGGTTATTTGTTGTGTGGGCCAGGGTGCGTGGAGTGGAGCGCAAAGGTGCGGGCCTGGCCGTGCCATCCACCCGCGCCCTCCACATCCTCTGGTCTGCTTGACTCTGTCTTGATGCCGGGTTCAGGTGGAGAGTAGGAGGGAGTGCGGTGGATGCTGTGCAAGTCTACTATCAGTAAAAACTGAATTTTCGCACGCCACCGTCCCTGTGCCACCCTGATGTGGAGTAAACGGTGGACATCGTTGGGCGCGACAGTCGAGCTGTCATGTGGGTGTGTGAGGTGTAGGGGTGACCAGCGGTGGACTTACGTGACAGTCGCAGTAGGTCGCTCTACTTGCTCGCAAGTGCAGACTACGTCTAACGTCCATTTGCTGGCACTCAAGTCGCAACAGTATCTCCCCGAATCTCGGCTCTGTCCAGCGGTCGCACCCCCCTAAACGCCTCAACCGGCGAGCTAAGCCAGGTGAGGGCGAGTATCCGTGTGCGCATCTGCACGCACGGTACTGTGGACTCCGCCGGCCGGATGGATCTTTGCGTCGTCATCGTCGAGACTAGGCTCCGCCTGGACTACCGCTGAAGGCCACCAGGTAAGTGAAGTTTGCTCTGTTTCCTCACTTGCCTGTTAGAGTCCCTGCTGTATGCTGCGCTTGCTGCCTGCTCTGGGTCTGTTTGTCTGTGCCTCTCTCTCTGCTAATAGCTGGGTATTACTGTGCTTGACTTTGTTGCCTTGCTGACTGCTATCCCTGTCTGGTGGATATGTCTGCTTGTTCATCTTAACTGTAAGTCTTATAGCGGTATGTCGTATATGTCTTCTCTCCTACTTAGTTTTTCCTCCCCCCCCCCCTCCATATCCCTGGCTAATTCAGGTCTTTTTCTCACTAACACACAGCCTTGACTAATAGTGGAGTTCGGCAGCTTCATGGGATAACCGTGCAGCACTGTTTAGGAAGGTACTGGCCACCTTCGGGGAGGGGCTTCAAGAGGTGCCCTAAAAATTGCAGGGAGCCACGCTGTCTGTAGGCTGACCGTGGCTGCAGACAAAAAATACACGGTCGAAACAGTCAAAAGCAAAACAACACGCATCTCTCTCTCTTCCTCTTCCTGTTTCTTCTTCTCCCACTCCTCCGCTCCGCCGCCCCAATCGTCATACCGGCAGGGTGTGTCCGCTCACTCTGGCAGCCCGGAATGTTTGTTCCATTTTAGACAGTCCGATGAGCAACCGACCGGAATGGAGGACAGCGCTAGTGGCTCGGGAACTGGCGCGCTATATGGCGGATATCGCCGCACTCAGAGAGATCCGGTTCTCCGAACAAAGCCAACTGGAGGAGGCGAGTGCTGGCTACACCTTCTTCTGGAGTAGTCGCCCCTGAGCAGAGCGACGGGACGCGGGTGTCGCCTTCGCCATATGAAACGACATTGTGGGACGACTGCCCTATCTGCTGCAGGGCATCAACGATCGCCTGATGAGCCTTCGCCTGTCACTCCGGGGAAGCAGATTCGCCACCATCATCAGTGCTTGCGCTCGGCCGATGACCAGCCCTGACGCCGCAAGAGACAACTTATGCGAGAACCTGCACGAAATCTTGACGACTGTGTCGAAGACGGACAAGCTGATTGTCCTTGGCTACGCCAAAGCCTGCATCGGCACAGAACATGCTGCCTGGAGACGAGTTTTAGGTCCCCATGGTCTCAACGGCTCCAACGACAATGGCCTGCTCCTTCTCCGCACCTGCGCAGAACACCGCCTTATCCTGACGGCCACTTATTTCTGCCTGCCGGAGAGAGGAGGCCATCTGGATGCAACCTCGGTCACGTCAGTGGCACCTGCTGGACTATGTCCTCTTCCGGAAGCAAGATCAGCAGGAGGTGCTGGTGACAAAGACGATTCCGGGTGCTGGCGGGTGTACCGACCATTATCCCGTCGTCCCGAAGATGCGGATTTGCCTACAGCCTCGCAGGAGACCACAAGGTAAGCGACCTCCAAGGTAAGCTGAATTTTGCACTGTTTTCTTCGCCCATTCACCATGTCCATTTTAGCAATGAGCTAACTCAACGCCTAGACAACCTTCCGGTCTCTGCCGCCATCGCCGTCGCCGCTGAAGAGAACGCCTCCTCGGAGAACCGGTGGTATGAACTGCCGGACAGAGTCCAATCGACGACGCTGGCCGTCCTCGTTCGCCAACACCGGGGCTGGTTCGCTGACAATAACGCCGCCAACAGCAACCTTTTTTCGAAAAGAACCGCCTGCACAAAGCCTATGTCGATCATCCAACCGACGAAGACAGAGCTGCCATCTACCATAGTCGTCGCCTTGTTCACCAGCGACTGCGCGATATGCAGGAGGCCTGGACGCGATAGGCCGAGCAATTTCGAGGGTTTCTCAAACACCCCTTCACCCGCCGCCATCGCCCGTTAGCCGCAAGTGGAACCCAACGTGGACGTCGACCTCCCGCGCTCTCTCCACGAAACCATCTGGGAGGTGCAGCAGCTCTCCAGCAGAAAAGTGCCCGGATCGGACATGATCCCTACTGAGGTCTACAAGCACGATGGTCCCAAACTCAGGGATCATGTAACTTCGCTCTTCCAGGAGATGTGGCGTTAAGTCCCGCAGGATATCAAAGAAACCACAATCGTGAATCTATAAAAGCGGAATAGAAAACGCCAGCTCTGCGACAATCACCGAGGCATCTCCCTGCTGAACATCGCAGGGAAAATCTTTGCCCGCATCCTCCTCAACCGCCTGAATAATCACCTAAAACATGGTCTTCTGCCGGAAAGCCACTATGGCCTCCGCCGTCATCGCCGGACCACGGATATGATCTTTTCCACTCGTAAACTGCAGGTAAAGTGTCAAGAGATGCGGACCCACCTGTACTCTACCTTCGTGGATCTGACGAAAGCCTTTGGCGCGGCGAATCGTGGGGGACTGTGGAAGATCTTGCAGAAATTTGGCTGTCCCGAGCGATTCACTCAGATGGTGCGTCAGCTCCACGACGGCATGATGGCGCGAGTCCCGGACGACAGAGCTGTCTCAGAGGCATTCGCAGTGACCAACGGATTGAGCAGGGATACGTCCTGGCGCCCACCCTCTACAGTCTTATGTCCTCTGCCATGCTGGTGGACGACTACTGTGACGAACACCCCGGGATCCGCATCACCTACAGGACGGACGGCCACCTCCTCAATCAACGGCGGCTGCACTTCCAATCATGCGTATCCACAATCATTGTTCACTAGTTTCTGTTCGCCGTCGACTGCGCCCTCAACACCACCTCTGAGGAGGACTTGCAAAGTAGCACGAACCTCTTCTCCGCCGACTGCAAGAACTTCGGCCTGATCATCATTACAGAGAAGACGGTGGTCATGCACAAACCACCACTCAACACAGCCTCCCCACAACGCGCTGAAAATCAGCGTTAACGGAACCCAACTACAAGTGGTGGACAGCTCCCAAGACGGTCGAGCTGTCGTGTGTGTGTGTGTGTGTGTGTGTGTGTGTGTGTGTGTGTGTGTGTGTGTTTGTGTTTGTGTTTGTGCGCGCCAACCTCTACGTTATCGGCCGCTACCGTAGCGCCCATGCGGGGAAGCGTCGCCGGCTCGCAAACACCATTGGAGGGAAGTTTAAATTGTTTAATCTCAGAGGGACCGGCTTCTTCAAAGATCCTGTCTAAAAATTCTTGAATCTTTAGGTATGTAGCGTCAGGAAATACGGGCATTCGGGACATTATATGAAAAAGAACAATAAACAGGAAAATGCAATTTGTTATCAACGACAAAAATCATTTAAAATTATTACGAAAAGGGGATTTGGATTGAAACGGAAAAATGACCAGAACGATTTATTGTAGGTTGAATGGAGGCTGTTCGTCCACACGTAATCTCGGAGACACGGTCCCTGAAAAACAGAAAAATCCATATCAACCTAAGAGTGGCTTAAAAAGGCCATGAAGACAGACCATCCCTCTGTTCTAACTTATTAACTTAATACATTTTAACTACTGCCATATGTACTCTATTACACATTTATGGTTACCGAATTCTTCTTCTAGCCCTTCGCATGGATGTGTATGCTGATGCGCTCAGCAACTCTCTTCAGATCCGTCTCAGCCAGGATTTATTTCAACATGCCTCGTTTACTCGTCCTGACCGTGTTAAGTCTCGAATTATTTAAGGCGACGTGAAGACGGTTGGAGCTTAGACAAGATAGGGAGCACGGGAAGGACTTTTGGCGGGAACCGTTTGGCCTGGAGGTGGTCCTTGATTGATCCGGTGCGCGAAAACGGCGATGACGTGTGTGGTGTCAGGGAGGCGTTCTCCGGTACAAGGCGTCCGGACGACAACTGTCCTCAGTATTTATAAGACTTTCAGTCGATGTGGGTAGGTTTTATATGTAGACCAATAGGCAAGAGTAGGTGTGAACAATGAAAGATGGGATAACACAGAGGACTACCCACTAAGATGGTCGAGACTGCAAATTGCCATTTATGTCAGTTTTGCAATGTCCAGTAGGATTAAAGTTGAGAGGTAGTAAGTTCAGAAACGTGGTGCTGGTGGATAGCCCGCAGCGCGCAAGAGGGTTTATAATGAATAATCCAAAATCGGACAAACTGTGTCTACATCCTACAGTGCTAGCCTTGACGTCATGAGCTGCTACACAGTGAACCAATAATGGTTAACCAATCACCAAGCAGCCGCTGATTACGAATAGGGAAAGAGCGGACACAGCAACCCTATAGGGTTTTTCTCGCGGGTAAACTTCAGGCTTCTTCAGGGATCATGCTCAATCTACAAAAAGTGGCTTCACCACTAATTTCTCGAATTTTAACACAATCTGCGAGGTTGAGTTCTGTGCCGATGAGTAAGTTTGACGATCGACAGATTGACTACGACAAACTTCTGCATAATCTCGCATCGGTAAAACAGACGTAAGACCATATTTTAGTTAGATTTTTTTAGTCTGAATCGGCCGCTTACATTGACGGAGAAAGTTCTATACAGTCACCTCGCTGACCCAAAGACCAAGGTAAAAGGTATTTTGTCCTATTTCTGTTTTCAGGATATTGTCCGGGGCTCAAGCTACCTTCACCTATGTCCCGACCGCGTTGCGATGCAGGATGCCACTGCACAAATGGCCATTCTGCAGTTCATATCTAGTGGATTGTCTCGTGTTGCTGTTCCATCTACCGTCCACTGTGACCATTTGATAGTTGCTTTACGAGGTGGTTCCGAGGATTTGGCGGCTGCCGAGGTGTCTAATAAGGAAGTATACGACTTCCTTTCCTCCGCCTCGGCCAAGTACGGGATCGGTTTCTGGAAACCAGGATCAGGAATAATCCACCAGGTTTGGGTTTTCGGAGCATCCTAATTTTATGAAAACAAAGAAAGTGCTTGTTAGAAGAAACATGCGGAATGGAATCAAATAGGCCTAGGGTAGCGTAGAATGTTCCATTTTAAGGGCGCTTTATATATTCTTTCTTTAGGCGCTGTTTGCAGTTCTCTGCCACAACCTGTATGGATTTTGGTTGCCTAGGATGTGACCAATAAGTCATTTGTTTTCTTTCTAGGACAAGTTACTGTTTATTAACGAATAACTGTGTCGCCTGTTCCCTAACACCTGATAGACGAGCCCAGCAGGCAATTCACTTAATGTACACTTTTCCTTAAAAAGGCAGTCAGCTGACCAGGTCTGTGCTCTTCGCATCCTCACGTCGAAAACATCATCATTTCAAGTCTTGAGCCAAGAAAGCGTCATGTTCAGAGAAAACAATCTGTTCTGTCCAAGGCAGTGGTTTTTTGCCATGACAATGTTCTGAAAAGTTACCGCAGTCCGTTTGAGTACCTGCTCTGGCACTAAAACTTCTTCTTAATCCGTACTTTTAATTTCTTTGAGGACATCTAGACCCGCAGAAGTCCTACAGACCTTCCTTACTTTGTCGTTACCTTATCACTCTAGTTGCCATCGCTAAGGACGAAGTCGATTGCGTATCTGTCCGAACGCATTGCTGTGCCATTGTTTTGAATTCCACGGTCTATGCATGGTGTCGGCTAGGTTAGTGAGGATTTCCCCTGTTCGCCCATTTGACTTATCCCCATAGGTCAGTAACGTTAAATTTGAAAGCTACCGTCACACGAACCTCATCGCCAATGCTACTTAAGACCTCTATCATCATTCTTAGGCAGTTTCGAACTATCATTCTCGACGATTTTTCGGAGTCTATCATAGTTACTTGTAACGTGTAGTCATATGCTTTGTTAACTTAGCTGCAGCGTATGTTATGCCTGCGGCGGATGATGTGATTGGGAAGAATCATGTATGGCTAACGCCTACTACCGCTCTACCAATGTTCACGTGTTTGTCCACCACTTTCTCTCAACGTTTCGAAATTCGGTCTGTATTTTACGAGGTTGCATACTGTATGTATCTCCCTCCTTCACCACGTAAATACCCAGTCTTTATCACTTACGACCGACTCGGTCGGCGTAGCGCTCGTGTTTTGCTCAATTTTCGTGTGTCGATTAATTTAATCGTCTGGTATGCTTTAGCACTCAGCTGCTGTTTTGCTCAGAAGAATAGGCTACTTAAGCGTAAGACAATCACTTCGCTTCAGCATTCCCATCTGATTTCCTGGAGGTCTCACCTCAGTTGCTCACTTTTGCTTACTCCACAGAGACTGGGCTGTCCGAAGCGTGTCTTTTCAGTATCTCACTTTTTTGCCTCTGTAGTACATTTTTAATTCTTCCTGACATTGTCAGTTATTCTTACTCACGCCGAAACTAGCTACTGTCCCAGCTACTGCGCCATTGTTTCAAGAGCTGGCGATTCCTGTCGGCCCTCTCTGCCACCCACCCCTCCTGCAGCCGAGCTTCTTGATTCTTATTTTATATCTAGATTATACTTGAGAACTACGCC
This sequence comes from Spirometra erinaceieuropaei, assembly GCA_902702965.1. Taxonomy (NCBI): domain Eukaryota; kingdom Metazoa; phylum Platyhelminthes; class Cestoda; order Diphyllobothriidea; family Diphyllobothriidae; genus Spirometra; species Spirometra erinaceieuropaei. The sequence continues at coordinate 137,976 of CACRXP010000962.1, read as the reverse complement.
TACCCAGGTATCTTGTTGATTGGGACAGACAGTCACACCCCCAACGGTGGCGGTCTGGGCGGTCTATGCATTGGTGTCGGCGGAGCCGACGCCGTCGATGTTATGGCTGGCTTACCCTGGGAGCTCAAGTGTCCTAAGGTCATTGGTGTTGAACTAACTGGCAAGATGTCCGGATGGACTAGTCCGAAGGATATCATTCTAAAGGTGGGTATGCCTATCTCTTTGAGACTGTAGATAACTAAACAACAAATGAGTGACCCGTTTCTAACCTCCCCCTCCCATCTACCGCCAGGTTGCTGACATCCTAACCGTCAAGGGCGGTACGGGTGCTGTCATCGAGTACTTTGGGCCAGGTGTAGACTCGGTCTCCTGCACCGGCATGGCCACTATTTGTAACATGGGGGCTGAGATTGGCGCTACAACCTCCATCTTCCCCTTCAATGACAGAATGGTCGATTTTCTGCGTGCGACAGGGCGGGGAAATATTGCAGACCTGGCGTTACACAATAAGGTAAACCCCCGCTTTTGTGTAATATTTATATTCGTCCCTCTCTGTCAGTGTTGCAGTGGACGTCAAACCTGGTTTCATCGCTTGTAGGATGCGCTGCTTTCGCCTGATCGCGGTTGCAAGTATGATCAACTCATCCAGATCGACCTAAGTACTCTGGAACCTCATGTCAACGGGCCTTACACACCCGATCTGGCGCACCCTATCTCACAGGCACGTCCTTCCTCCACTTTTTTCATTTCTGTGCCTACTAACTCATCATCTAGGACCTTTGTTTTTGTCGTTGTTTTTATGATCAGGACAATTGCCGGGGAGTCTGTATCGTTATCGCGGTGGCTGAGACAGATTTCTTTAACCAGTTAACTAAGAACTTTAGATAGTCGGGGTGCCAATAGAAGTTAAGAGCAGATTGTAACTGTCACTGATATTTAGACCGCTCCAACCTCAAGTCAGGTCTCCCTTAGGCATGAAATAGGCGTTGCTATATGAATTTGGGAAAGGAGGCGGGAAGTCCGATAAAAATCCGACCTGTCTGTTAGTAGACCGTCTCCTGCGCCCTCAGATAATGGATGGTGGGATGTTCAGCTACGATCTCATAGCTAGTGCACTACGGAGACGTATGACAGTGATAACGCAAGGCTGGAGCACTCGGTCATCGGTTTGAGCCCGTCTCGGTGAATGGCGTCTTTGCCTTGAGTTCCTTATTTCACAATCTCGCGATAAGTGTTGTAACTTCGTCGGCCCAAATTTGGTGGATGTATAGACACATCCAGAGTTTACGTGATACATCAGATAAATCATCTTTGCTCGCACCCACACATCTTTTAGTAAATCGGAGTTTTCCCCGTTCACACTGCTGGCAGAGGGGATGAAGGGTGTTTTTGCCATGCCTCCGGTTGTCCAACTCATTTCTGGAATGATCAATTGTCCTTTCTTCTGGTAATCGCCACTGATAGATCTTGTTTAAATTTGAGCTCTTTGTGCAGTGGATGGGCTAACTCATGAAATTTCGACCGAAATTCCGAAATGCGTTTTCCTTTCGAAAAGATTAATTAAGTAGGGTTGTAAGACTAATCATCGTAGAGCATAATTCTGCATTAATTCAGTTACCTCAGGATGCCGGCTTTCGAACGAACTTCTTTGTGGCTGCATGCAAAAACTGTAATATGTAAAAAAATGTCTACTAAGGCAACATGCATTTTTTTCACTGATTTTCAAAGCCCTTAAATATTCAATTATATTTCATGAAGAACATGCATAAAAATATTCATTCTTTTGCTCGTTCGGTAGAAAATTATGTCTTCTTCCAATGTTATGCTCGAAGGAAGGGTATAATTTGGTTTTCAAAAACTTTTCCAATTCTCGAATAATTTTGAATCCGACTTACCGTTACACTTGCATTCAGGGTTTCCAAACTACAAGCCGTATATTTTCCGCATACGGAAAACCATGCATTTCTCTACGGTAGTAAGGGACGATCATATGGGCTTCATAAAGTTTAGCAGTAAATCTGAGCCATATTGTTAACTTTGCAAACCAAATTGGTAAATGCAGAGGCATGACCTTTTATGAACGGCCATTTCATGGTATTATATAAATCTCACAACTTGAAACTTTTTAAAACCGAATCATACCCTTACTTCGAGTATAACATTTGAAGAAGACGTAATTTTCTACCGGGCGAGTAAGAGAATTAATATTTTTACGCACGTTTTCCACGAAATATAATTGAGTTTCTAAGGGCATCGAAAATCAATGAGAAAAGTGCACGCCGCTTAAGTAGTCATTTTTTTACTGATTATAGTTTTTGCATGCAACCGAAAAGAAGTTCGTTCGAAAGCCGGCATCCTGAGGTAACTGAATTAATGCAGAACTATGCTGCACGATGATTGGTTTTACAACCCTACTTAATTAATCTTTTCGAAGGGAAAACGCATTTCGGAATTTCGGTCGCCAATTCATGAGTTAGCCCACCCACTGTACATACGGACCGGTGTCCCCCTGACATCGATTTTTCGTTGACGATACCTTCAGCCGTCGGAGCCTATTATCCGACGTGCCGTATGTATGGGCTGAGGGTTCTATAGTCGTAGCCAGTAGCGAGGCCGTCTGTACGATGTCCATTCTCAGTGGAAAATGGGCGCACTCACCACTATAATACATCTGACACGCTTGAACCCGTCGTGGTTTGGGAGGTCGCCAAACGACAAGATAACTCGATCTCTCTCAGGGCTGATTGCCAGACCCTGTGGCCCTTTGGTATGACCTTTATGCATCCTCACTCTCTCGGGACCTGAACCGTCCCCACAGAGGCTCGTTTTATCTAGTCAGTACCAGGTCGTGTGTGTCACTCGTAGAGGGACTATTTAGCTTCGCCCTGCTACCGGAGCAGCATGGGTTAGGGAGTATGGAGTACGGTAGACGTCGCACAAGTTTACCTCACTATAAACTCATTTACAGGCGAGGTTACCACTCCGCCCTGACTTTGTCGGTAATCTCCTGCCTTTTATTATTACTCGCCGTACGATTGACTGTGAAGCTCTAGATCAAGCCTAAAATCGCAACGGAACGAACATGTCCCGTAACCCGGTCTGTAAACGCACTTCCGACATAGTTAATGTCTCAAATCGAAACCGACGGAGCAGCGAGCTCATGCCCCAATGGTTAGGACGTTGGACTTGCGAAAGCTTAATAACTAAAAGAACGCCGGTCCGAACCTCAGATGCCCCCAGACCTGGGGTCGGGTAAGGCCGGCTGACGGCTAAAAGGCCATAAATGGCCACCCCGGTGTCCATTGTCCTGGTCAGTACTCCTCTGCATGTACTGCTGATCGTCATGCGACTGGTCACAAGGGCTCTAGGTTGAGCCCCAAGTCGTAGCAGGATAAGCATGTTCCGTAACCTAATCAGCGAACACGCGTCTACCGTACTGGATATTCCCGATCGCTGTCGATAGGAGAACGGACCCGTGGCTATATGCTAGAGCGTCGGACCACTTAATGGTCAACGACCAAAGAATCGGGGCTCGAATCATAGGTCACTACAGAATAAACATACGTTTCTGTATGCTTAAATGCCTATAAACATTGACATAAGACATTCACATAAAGTCCATTTTCTGTCAGTGTCTTGTAGGTCACCTAATTTTACTGAATTTTCGGATTATTTTAGCTCGAGGAACTTTCGTCGTTTAGACGCCTTATGAAGACTGCGCGTTCTGGCTCGCTCTCTCAAAGCATACTAGCTATTTTTTTTAGCTGTATTAGAGCGTTTTGTCATTTTCAGGACATCATTCCGCGGTAACGTTAAAAAGAATCCTGAAAGCGCTCTTAAGGAAAGGTTGGCAGCATGCAAAAGCATGGGTTAGCCCTCAGCGGTGTCTAATCCGAAATATCCCATGCAAAGTTTGAACTTTCAGCGATAGGCAGTGTCATGCTGAATTGGCATAAAAGGCTTTTTAAAGATTCCTTGCGTGAGAATGCCTCAGTTTATACGTACATGGAAAGCGACAGGAAGAATACACCCTACTTATGCAGGAGTATTTTAGAGCAAGGTCTACGGAAGCGGCTGAATTAGTTTGACAGAACGGACCACAGCCTTTTTTTCGCAAATTTGTTTACAAATAAAATGTATATTTCAGTAGTTTCAGGGCAGACTACAACACGCGGCCTAAATGTCCAAGGGATTTTAGGGAATTCGCGAGGAGCATCGGAATCGTACTCGAACTTGCTTTCAGAGACATAAGCATATGGATTTCACTTGTACCTCGATTTCACCCGTCCACACTCACGGTTTCTGTTAACGTTCCGACATATGAGGGACTGGATTTTCGAGCTTTAGTCCTCGTGCTTCACAGGTCCGTCTGCTTCAGCCCCCATTGTGCGCCCTAGTTTGTAACTAATGTTTCCTTATGTTGGGGCTTGCGGACTTGTAATCATCCCTCCTCCCTCCGCCTACTCCCTGGAGTTCACTGTCGCGTGGGCTGCATAGGTCACCTTTCGTCTTTTCTTTTTGCAGCTGGGCAAGAGAGCCAGAGAGGCCGGCTGGCCGATGACCATCTCGGTTGGTCTGATCGGTTCCTGCACCAATTCCTCTTACGAAGACATGTCGCGAGCCGCCAGCATCGCCCGTCAGGCCACTGAGCGCGGCATCAAGGCCAAGGCCAAGTTCACCGTCACTCCGGGTAGCGAGCAAATACGTTCCACCATCGAGCGCGACGGACAGGCAGAAGCTCTCCGCGCCATTGGCGGAGTGGTACTCGCGAATGCCTGCGGTCCTTGCATTGGGCAGTGGTCTCGGCAGGTACTTCCTAACCTTCACCCCTCTTTAAAATGTGGCCTCCATTCTTGAGTTGGCGGCGGTGGTCATTACATCCCCACAAATGGAGTAGGTCACAAACTTGGACAATGTAGGACTGCGACTAACTTGGATTTAGTGTCATTTCCTATAGATTTTCCAGCAGGCGGCTAGGAGCGCCAATTATCTCCGCAGTCGGCGAGGGTGGGGGCGACGCAGGTCACGATGAAATGAGGGTCAGATGCGGCCACACTGGCGGCAGTGGCAGGCTACGCATCAAGCAAACTGTGTCGTATAATGAGAGCTGTGCGCGTGTCTTTCTAGGCTTTAAAGATGGATAGGCGAAATAAATACTCGAAACGTCAAACATCCAATGAATCTTTCGGTGAAAGTCCGTTCTTCTTTTGACATTAAATGCGTTTAATTCCTCATAATAGCGGATAGCATTTACACATTCTACAACCCTACTTCCTTGATCCTCTGCCAGCTCAAACAAACGAGCTTAGGAGTGGCGGATGCCCTTCATATAGCACCTTGCCTAACAAACAAATGACAAAAGTCGTCTAGCAAATCAACTGATTATATGTCTGCGTCTCCGAGTGGTAATGTGGTTGATTGAACAAGGTATGTCCTCAGAACTTGTGCTAAACGTTCCTCCTATTTGACTCCGACGCGGCGTCTATCGATAATTCCAATGTGATTAGTTGAAGGCTTGCCCTCACGAACTGCACAAGCCTTATGGCGGACTGCGAAGTTGCTACTGTCGGGATGCTACCTGTCGCAAATATGGAACTCAAGTAGAGACGGTTGATCATGCCCACCCGGTTTGGGACTGTAGCGTACGGATGATGGCTTCCAATTCAAGGCACTGATCATTCGATAAAAGTAGGGGATTCTCAACGCTATTAATAATAATTGTGATTTTCAACTTAACACGAGTTGGTAGGTGTCATTGAGAAAATCTCAACAGGGCGGGACTCGAACACGGATAGGTTGGCAAACCAGACAACTCTCTCCCCGATACACCCAATGACCTGAAATGCTGTAGTCGGCGACGTCCACAAAGTATAGTCTGCGAATACAAGAATGCACATCGTCGGCTGTTGAATGATCGCAGCAAGTCAAACTCATTAACTTTTGTGCCACCATCACAGCCAGCCAGTCAGTCCAGGGCACACCGGATTTCCTGTCCCTGCTGACTCTGTAGCCCCATCGTTGGGCACGCTCGATGAAGCGTTCGACGCACAAACTGTGGAATCTACGTCCACACACGCTTCTCCTCACCACCACTCGCACCGCCTCCTCGCCCCCCACGACCCCCTCCTGTTCAACGTTTGTCAATGCCCGACTACCCTGCAAACCGCATGGCATTCATAGACTGATCTTTGGCGCCGCATGAGATATCCGCGTAATTATGTTACCAGTGGAGAAGTGCTCCATCGCATCTTCGTGAGACAGCTAATTACGCGATTTGTACGCCAGTTAACTAGTTTTTAAGCCGTACAATAAGTTCGTCACTTGGGCCTACGGTTCTTAATTCTCTAATTCTTCTTTAGAAAGAACCGAACGAGATTTATGCACTACAGACCAAACTGAGTATGTGAATTCGTTTTTTTATTTTTGATGCATAAATATATACGTCACATAAAAATGGAAAACAACTAACTTCTACGAAAGGAGAAGAAACCCGCAGCATGCTATTTGCTTGGGTTACGAGAAAATAAGATCCTTCGCATGGCCTCTCAAGGATGTTATTTTTGGGTGCTTAATGCCGACGTGAAATTAAGCGAACATGCTTTCCGATGTAGCTACATGCGTCGTAACAAAACAACTGGAGGAGGTCCTATTCGTCATTGCTTAACAATAAATCTCCTTAGGATACAGGCGCGTAAACGGTAGCCAAAAAGATTGGTATTTCTTACTCCCTTACTTTGACTCCTCTCAACCATGTTCTGCGGAATTCCGATCGTATGGCTGCCACCGCCGTCAATCAGAAGGTCCCAACCGCACTTCGCCCGAAAAACGCAACACAGCATATCAGCGGTTGAATACCTTCAACAAGACAGACTTGGCGGAAGATCAAGAATTTGAGTTGGGAGGCTTTACCTTTACCCGATGTGCTTTCAACGGAAACTTTGGATCTCTTCACGTCACATCTAACTTTCATTTATAAAAAGTGGCTGGAATAGTTGATTTCCAGTCGTCAATTAGCGGCCAATTACAGAAGCTGCGATTCACTAAACTTTATAAAAAAATTTTCTTTTCCTCTTCACTTTCTTCACTATTATTTTTATTGTCATACTAGAATTCAGTAGGCATTCTGACAGACAGTCTGTTGAGTGCGACTTACACCTAATTAGCTACCACATTTTGAGAAAGAACAACCCGCACTTATCGAAGCTTATCAACCACCATCGAGTATTTGCCCCCAAAAAACACCTTTGCGCAGCAGCAAGAAGCCTGGTGATATTAAATTACACAAGTATTCAAGAGACATTCCCTTCCGTCAAATGCTTATTTCTCATACTGCCAAGTTTCAGTGTTTCCCACAATGCGGATACTTAAGAAGGCACCTCTGCATTGCATTAATTGCTGGGCGGTTGGTCAGACTTTTTCTGCACATGTCCAGACTTTGGGCTGCTTACTTCCAGAAATGACAGTCGACGTCGCTAACAAGATTTGGTATTCATTTGAGCAAACACGAGTCTCGGATGTTAGTCCGGGATGGAAGGAATCTTTAAAGCATGTCTGCTGGCGGACTGGTTTCAAGCAAATGGGTTTCTTGTCTGCTACCAAAATATGTACTACACAAAGTGAGGGTCTTTTAAATAGCCTGGCGAGTTGACCGACTCTGGGCTGACCGACTTCCTATGATTCTTTCCGTACCAGTTATTTGTTGTCGTCCGGTGGATGTGATGGTGCTGACTTCCCATTACGTCGGCGGAGGGTGGTCAAGCCTTTGGGCCTGCTGTTAGACTCATCGGGTGAACCGATAGTCCAGCCATCTCTGGCCGATCGCCTTTAGATCACCCCCGCCTGATCTCTCTGTAATTAATGACCTATGACCTGATACGCCTGCGAAGGCCGACGTGCTCGGGCGGTTTAATTAACATCTGAAGTTCACGCCGCTGGTAAAAACCTTATGGTCGTCGCAGTCTCTTGGTGTTTCTGTGTATTGCATTCTGGCAATGCCAGTCTGACGAAAATTTATATCGGAGGTCTTTTTCCAATGTCGATGTGTGCATTATAATGATGTGGCGTGCGTGTTCAAGACTAATGACCTTCAGGTTGGCAAGTTTAAGATATATGGGTTAATTATTTGAGGAAAAAGATGGGCTCGCCGAAACGGGTTTATTTGGGTGCTGACGTTGCGAAAAGCTTGGTTGGCTCTCCGTTGTCACAGCATAAAGTGCACTTAGTCGACCAAGAATCTAAAGTGACATGTCGTGTTGGTCGATCTCTTGCAGATCGATTTTTCTCTTCTCTTGCTGCCTCGGCCTCTCGGAGGATGGTTGGCAGGCGTTTTATCTGCGTGCCTTGTGAGACCTTGAAGCATCTGCCATGGTCAAAGAGTAATTAGCGCTCGCTTAGTATTCTACGCCAACAGTTAGGACACCAGGGTAAGACTACACATTTTGATTCCACTGACGGGTGGAATTTGTGGGATCCTTAACGCTAGGTAGAAATATTCTAGAATTCCATGAGTTCACATCTATATTCTTGTTTTTTTTTACAAACAACTAGACTTTCAAACTGTTTGTGATTAACTTTGACTAAAAAATAATAGATTCTAGAACTCACAGCATATTGGAACAAAGTAGGCTTAAGAAAATATCCAGTCTTCAAAACTTCACAACGACGCCTTTCTTTCAAAACCACGAGGAAAAAACTTCCACTCTAATGAAAGAGTTGATTTTACGCAAGGTGCCTTGCCAAGAAACCAAACCTTGTGTGCATTCGGGAACGGTAGGGTGTAGGACTCCAACTTGGGGTAGTCTGTGGATCGCGTCATACGTTGGATGGTGGTAGAGGGACTTTTACGGGTAGGGCAACCCACAGGACGAAGAGTAGGCGAATTGCGAGATGACACAGAAAATAAGTAAATTTCTGTAGATAGTCTTATCGTATGCTGTCATACCGCAAAAAAGTAGGCGCGATGATTTAAAAAATGGAAGAAAAACAATTTTCAAAAAATAACAGATTTTAAATAAACCGCCGCTGGCCAGTGTGTATTCATTCAGGTCGGGGAAATCTCAACCAATATGAGCGGTGAATAGTAAGTGATGTTTGCAGTTACGCGGATTTTTAGTGTTCATGTTGGAGTTTGCCAGCTACGTGGGGTCCTACACCCTACCGTTATCATGCATTCTGCCGCACCTATTGAGGCAGTCGCTTGCTTTTTTTCTTTTGCCATTCCGCCAACATCCAATTACGCATTGGTTTTCTGAGGATCTTATTGCGTTTATGTGTTTGGCAGGATGTGAAGAAAGGGGAACCCAACACCATTGTTTCCTCCTACAATCGCAACTTTACCGGTCGCAACGATGCCAACCCCGCGACGCACGCCTTCGTCACCTCGCCCGAGATGGTCACCGCACTTGTGCTCGGCGGCGACCTTGGCTTTAATCCCCTCACTGACGAACTGGTCGCAGCTGACGGATCTGTGTTCAAACTGGAGCCGCCGACGGGTAAGCAATTCTCACCTACTCAAACCTGTGAACCTACTTTCCCTACATGCATGGTCGAGCCGGTTCCTGGTGACGAAGATAAACTCCGCTTCATGCTCCCCTTTCGGCAGCCCTCCCAAAGAAATATCTACTCGCATATGATTTTGTTGGGTCTGCTTGCTCCGATTAGCCGATTTTCACCGCGCATCGGGCAAGTTTGCGGGCAACCAGGGCTGTCTTTTCTTTTCGGTTGGCCGCTGGGTTATTTAGTGTAGAACAACATATTCTGATGCCTATTTTAGTCATGTCTGTCCGGCGAATTGGAGGAGGGGGTTGTTTGTGATGTTTGTTGTGTTTCGGTCGCATCTGTGACTTACAATAACCATGATCAACTGCATGCAAGTTGTCTAAGTAGGCAATGTTTGCAACACATTTTCGAGAGCCTTTCCCGGTGAGGGACAAGCACCAATTTAATAAGTCCTTGCTGTCTAGGACTATAGATCTCAGCTTTGATAGCTGTCAACTGTCGGAATAACTCGGTTCTCAGAACTGAGGGTCGTATTGCAATCGCAACTTCTTAATGGGACTGTGGCCACTCCAACTAATGTGAATTCCGAGCGAACCATGTTTACTTAGTATTGAATGAGGGATCAACACATATGTAGAACCCACTGAGAGGGACTTTACACCAGGTCCACCACTACAGGCACGTCTATTTCCAAATTTCTTTGTCGTACAATCGCACCACAGCGTCTTGGAAGAACGATTGCCGTTGGTGCTGTACAAGCCTCCCTGATGATAATTCAGACAGTGGTGATGTTCATCATGTACGACGTATGAACTCTATCCTCTCCGACATCGGTACCAAGGAGGAGATACTCCAGTCTCATCCACTTGTCGAAATGGCAACCTGACTGTGGTCTTGCGCTGGGCATCAAGTGAGATCGGATTCCGATATCTAAGTATTGCAGTCAAGCCTTTGGAGCGATTAAATTAATTAGCCGGACTGGCTCTCGCTAACCCAAATTAATGCTCTGTAGTAAATTGAATTACGAACGCACCTAAGATCCTTACCGCTTGACGTCGAAATAAGCAAATGTAAAAACTAGTAAACCATGAATTGCCGGGTATTGTGCACACAACTACAGGCATAAAAACAAAGTCCGTTTTCATAATTACTGCAGGCGAGTTTGTGCTGTGTTGCCGTTTTTGGACCACATTTAGCGTTGTATCAAAAACTCAGTTTTTTTCTGAAATAGTTAGTGTCAAACTTGACCAGAGACGGAGCTCATTTGACGCTAACTTCTAGCACGCACCACGCGTCTTGCTTCGTCAGTCTGGCATCCAATCAACATCACCAACGCCAATGAAGCAGACAATTTCACTCAGCCCAAATAGTGTCCTTAATGGACAGATTTTTCAAAGCCTGGATTCCTGAATATTCTTCTAACACAACTCGTACAACCGATGCCTCTTAACTGTATTAGCAAACACTAAAAGGACCTACCCAGAGGTCCGTAAATGATCGTCACATTAGGCATATTGGGCCGTGAACTTACTCGAAAAGTTTAGGGTACGCCCATACAGTGAAGATAGTTCTCTTTAGTTCACTCGAAAGTCTCTCATTAGTTTAGGTCAAGGAATCTCACTGGTTCATTCGTGGCCCCGTTTTGACGTAGAGGGGAAGTGCACGACAAGCGTCGGTCTATTGGGTTGAACATTGTCTGATTTGCAGTTTGTTTCCTTACTTATATCGGCGGGACTTTCAATTTCGTTAAAAGGAAGTTTACTTTGTCATGGGGCGTTGGGTCTGGAGCCCATCCAAGCTGTTTTTTAACGACGAGTCACCAATCTCCGACATGGTTTGAGAATTACAGAGGGTCTTTCTCTGGGTGCATTAACCGTCGTCACTGTTGATGCAGACCGCACATTCATTAGTCAACAACACTGCCGCTAGTACAGCGATCAATAAGGCATCAGCAGTTTCCGCACTAGTTTCTTCTAAATCAGGGATAATGTGACACGTGACTGTTTACTAATTTGTGTTGCTCACAGCCCCTTAGTTGAATGTGGGGGGTGACAGTACGTTAGTTTCTTTCCGGACCTAGTCAGGTCACTTAGTCCCGTTCTTCAAAAGGCGCTGTCAGGGCCTGATTCCCTCGCATGTCAGGAGGATCTAGAACTAGTGCACCTTCTTTTCGTCCGACTCACGGACTGTCAGCCCGCACAACTGTGCTAGTGCGCAAAAGTGGCCAAATTTATTGCGCTCGTCGGAGCGGAGGGAGTGATCTATGTAAGAAAGGGTCAAGACCGCATCTGTAGTCTGAAAGGAGATTTCTTCTAAAGTCGCAGGGACTTCGTAGAGCTGTGTTGTGTCCTTGCTGAGGTCAGGTTCACTGGCACCACGAAGCGTGACGTTGCACGTGGGGCACTCGGTTATGCACTTATTCAGAACAAATCCAATTGACACGTGCAACTTGCCTTAGGAATCGCTGGTAAACAGAGCCTACTTTTCACACTCGTTCCTAGGTCTTGGCGGCCTGACTTTCATTTTCCATGTGTAGCTTTGCATAGCCGTTGCCGAGTTGAACGGAAGTAAGCACATACCATCATAACTTTCCCACTTGTGAGAACATTATCTTACCTTTCTGAGGCCAAGTAGTACACTTTTCTTTCTGAACAGCGAACTACAGTCAGTGACCGATCTCATGAAGCATTGGCGGAAATTCTGAAATGCGTTTTTGGTTAAGAAGTATTACTTAGGTGTGCTTGTGCTGCGAATTATTACGCGACCTAATCTCATAATATTTTGGGCTCATCAGGATGTTGGCTTTTGGATGCACTTCTTCTCGACCTCCTATGAAAACCGCACTCAGTAAAAAAATGGCCACTGAAGTAGTATGAATTTTTCACTCTGATTTTCGATGCCCTTATTAATTCGAATATGACCTGCTACCAAATGAGTAAAAGAAAACGTATTATTGTGCATGTTTTCTATAAAATATTATCCAATTTATAGGTACACTGAACATGAACGTGAAGTGCATACTACTTAAGCAGTCGTTTCTTACCGAATGCACTCCTTTTCGCAGATCAAAAAGGAGTGCATTCTAAAGTTGACATTCTGGCGAGTCCGAAACACGATAGGATTGTGCCTCATGGTTGTCAATACTACAACCACACTTAAGTAATCCTTCTCTATCGAAAATGCATTTCAGAATTTCGACCAACATCTCATGAGATCGGTCACTCTTTGTAGGTCCCATATTCTATCTGATTTGTACTTGCGGCAACACGTCATTCCTGATTCGGCCGCCTTCCACCGAAGTCGGTTGGCGTGACAAAAATCTTGACCCAGTCACGCTTTAGAGGAGATGGCGGAAGGCTAGTAGAAATCGTGTCTTTACAGTGGTTGTCAGAGCCTCCGACGCGCGACCGACTGTGACAGTGAATAAACGAGTGTTGTGCGAGAGTCAACGTCAGCTTGATGAGTTGATTGGTTTATTGCTGGGACTGTGGGGACCTGATTGGCTGTCCTAGAGGCCGCATGTTCCGGATCCTGGGGAGCGTTGATCACACGATTCCTAGCGCGGCATAGGTGCTAATGGCAGAAAGCTTGTAAGTGTTTGAGGCGCCATAAGGCTCCCGGACGGAATTGAATGAGATTGCTCACTAGCCCCGCAGATTCGTGACCGCAGGGCTGGGTTGCCCCGAGGTCATCTTTCACCAGGTTCGCTCTCATCCTCAATCGACCAGCCCACGTTGTCGCCAAGCAGGGCTGGGTGTGAACGATATTACACCCACGTCGATTTCGCCTCTGGGCCGAGCCATCTCAATTGGTTTGTCAGGAGGAGGCAGTTGACGAGTCGAGTTCACAATCAACTAGGCCCTGATGGTAGACGCGGTCAGAAAGGGAATGTAACACAGGCACCGTCGGTAATAATACGTCCAGGCAGTGGAAATATGGAAAACTCGTTACAATACGATTCATACTGGGTACCTCGTTCTCTCGGCCGCATTATTAAGCGTGAGTTTGGACGGGCCAGACAAGGTGATGGGATAAGTAAACGTATTGCATATGTATTCAGGAAGAACTATTGCCTGTGAAGTTGCTGCAACAGGAATCATACCACTGATTTGCAGCCCAGAGCCATTTCTTTTAAGACTCCCCTGTTTCACTGTCCATCCAGATGGCAAAAAATGCGGCTTATGGGGTCCAGCCCATTGTCGAGACTTGAACGTCCCATGGTTCGCATCCGCACCTCACTCTTAGCACCTTGACCGTCTGCATAATAATGTTCCCCCATTTCGTATTCGATGTTACCGATGACTCTTGGGCCGCTGTTCGTGTCGAGAATACATATCAACATGTCTCTGGTTGTGGGTTCGAGTGAGAATCCGAAACTTCGCCCAATAAACTGCTTGTTCCAATGATCACATCCTTTTCTCTTGAACTTAGGAAATCACAATGGCCGACTAGTCAGCTCACAAAATGACCTTCAGCCGAGAGAGAGAGACAAAAAAAATTCGCTCCATTTTGAAATCATACATTCAAAATTTTCAGCAAAAATTGACTCCATTCACAATGGGCAGTAAATAAGTTAATAGATTATTCCAGAGTCAAAAAATTTAACACAAAAGGAACGATTATTGTGGGGACAGTTCAAGTCTTAGCTTCCGTATTTCTATCTCCTCACATAAGATAGCGCGCCAGGAATGGCAATACAAAAGCTCAAAGAGCCGATTTGCGACAAGACATAAGTCGGAAACCGCGGCACATCGGGTGGGAAGACTTTGCAGAAATAAGATCAGAATTTAGGGGACGGGAAACGTCATCTATAATCCGACCAGCAAATTGAATGACCGTATTGAAATGCCGTTGTAGGATAATATCGACCAAAAAATGAGAAACACCGGCGGCAGAAGAGAGCACACGGAGGACTCGTTTAAAAATCAAAAGACCGTTTTTGAGCAAAGGAAAAATGAGAGGAGAGCAGTATAGAACAAGAGGAAGAATGCAGGCATCGATGAATCGCCAGATTAAGGGCTGACGTTGTGGTAGGAACGTAAATGACGAATGTAATAAAGAAGTTTGCGAACTTCAGTAAATAGGGGCTCAGTATGGATGGAAAATGGAAGATTTGAGGACTGATTTTTGGTTGTTCATTAGGAGACCATCTTCCTCCGACCATACTAGGACATGATTAAGGCCATCCTTTAGAGACTGGAGCTGTGTCTGATTTTTGAGAGGGTGTCGAACAACCATATCATCAGCATACTTAACCAAAAGACAGTCGTTAGGGGATCTTAGATCATTGGTGTGGAGGGAGAAAAGGTGAGGGGATAGAATGGGACCTTAAAGAACTCCGCAGTCATTGGGAAGGACCATAGATTTCCGCTTGCCAGACTGGACAAATTGAGTGTGGGAAGTAAAATAATCGCTAAGCCAAGAGATGACCCAGCCTGGAGAGCTGCACGCGGCTGTTTTGATAAGGAGAAGAGGACGCGAGACGATACTGAAGGCGGAGGAGTAGTCAAGAAAAGGGCATGCGTACTCGCAGAAACCCTTGTCTAGTTCTTCTAGAGCAGAGTGGACCACAAGAGCAACAGCATCTAAAGTACTGCGTTTGGCTTTATATGCAAATTGTGGAGGGTCGGAAAAACTGGAAGAAAAAGGCTTTATAATATCTAGGGCAACTCTTTCAGCAAGCTTTAGTAGTGTGAAGGAGCAGGCAATTGGACGAAAAGATTAAGGACCAAAATTAGCGGGTTTTTGGAGATGTGAGTACGCCAGGCGTCGGGAATCTTGAACTCCATGAAAGACGTGTTAATAAAGTTCGTTAAAATAGGGGCTATCTGAGAACAACCTGCTTATCGCATGACAATCGTCGTTCATACGAGTAGATTGGAGTGGCTGTGGGGATGATGTCTCGTTCGCATGAGTGTTCTCCCATACCAAAAATTGGCACAACGGTTTCATGTAAGATATGCTTTCGAAGGGTCTTTTTCAACAGCTAATAAAATTTTATGAATACGTACTAGACTTCTTTCATGGAAAGGAAGGTGATCGGTTAATAAGAAAATTATGGGATTGGGGTTCTTTCGGGACCACCTAACGCCTCACGATCAATGGATTATATTGGCATCATGCAGGTTTGCGTCCGACTGTGGTAGACGTTGAACCTGTACATGATTATTTTGCGGGGGTCCTTGATTCGTATGGGTATTGCGTCTGCCGTCATGCGCATATGTGGCGGCCCGACAGTCGGTGGGGAACCAGTGTCCGATGTAGAGTAGGGGCTACAGAATGGATCTAGAAGTAAAATTCTCATCATCCTTTGTCTGCCAGACTGGTATCTGTCCCCTTGCAAAAACATCGTGTCGTCCGGCCGATGTATTTCACCGCATTGGAGCAGATGGAGGTGCAGACGCAAACAGAAGTGGCCTGGAACGGGTGCTTGTCCCTACCTCCCAAACTGTCCTTACAAAAGTATTAGATGCTGTTTCTAGTATTCCACCGAATTATTACCCTCGGTACGATAAACTATTGAATATCTTTTTCTCACTGTGGATGACCGTCCACATGCGGATATTCCATCTCCGTATGAAGCGCTCGAGCTAGCCATTTTAACTGTTGATAATCCTTTTATTTTGCGCTTTGAGAAGGCTTACTTTTCTGGCTTTGGTGGGTAAACACAAAAATTAATTCTATTGGTCCAAATTACGAAAATGTTCAAGTCAGTTTGTATCTTCGCCCATGCTTCTTCAACTCCAGGTGGAAGCTATTCCAGCTTTCGTTTCGGAATGTTATGTGGTTTGCAAACACCGTTGGCGCTTTCTGGAACGGCGTCACCATCTTTATTCAGGCCAACACAACCAACAAATTAGTTAACTTTTGATAATGTTTAACGACTAATCCTGCCCTGCCGTTTTTGCGTTTAAGTTAGAGATTAGTGAGGCATAGGTGCTTTCTGAATTCAACTAAGCCTGGGGGCTGTATTTGACTTGCTTCCTCGCGTCCGCCGTCGTCGCAGAGCGGCCTTCTGACCCTTAGAATTGTAGCATAGATCGGCTCCGGCAGCTTTACTCTGGTCTGCGTTGTCATTCCTGCTCTTGTATCATGCAGTCGATATTACGTGTGTTCTTCGCAGATCAGCATAATTTCCAGCTTGCTAAATCCAAGCGATTCTGCCGTTGTTTAGTTGCAGCAAGTGTTTTGTTAGAGCCCTTGTTTTCTTCGCATCATGTATTTCTAGACAACTTATCACCTGCCTCGTCTCAATTACCAAAATGCATGCCAACTTGAGGAGACTTCGATAAATGTATGCAGATAAAGAGACTCCTTTGAACTCCTGGGGCCAATTAACCCAACGACAAACGTTTTGGGAATGAACAACGTTGAAAAAGAACGGGTGCGCCTAAAGGAGGAATAAACTATCTGCGCATGAAGATCAGACATACCGTGGCGGCAGATTTATTACCTAATTTAATAGTTGTCTGTTGAACAGAACATGAACCCCCAACACTGGGCGTAGCTAAACTGTTTGTAGTTAATTGCAGTAAGAATTAACACTTAGTTCTCACATACTTCCATTGGGCACCGAGCCGCGTCAAAAATTAGGACTGGCAAGATTGCAGGATTGGGATTGCATGATTAATTGACATTGATTGACATTGCTGGTTAACTGATTCATACATTGCAGCGTGCTAGTTTATAGTTGACAATCTTTCTGGCCAGTAGAAGAAACAACCGTTGTATAATCCGTTTTTTTAGCAATTCCACTTCGATGTTTACTTACTTCTTTCAGAAGACTGCCAAAATTCAATGGTTCCTTTATACAGTGTAAGGAACCAGCATGTATGTGTCATTTGTGACCTGAAGTCTTCTCTGACGTGTGTTTGAAGTTATTAGTGTGAAATAGCTTTTTAGGTTTAGCCCCGAAAGCACCTGATAATGCGTGATGTAATGTTAAGGATATTGGACTTTTTTGCCACTCTGCGGTTTTGTAATGATTGATGTAAAGTACCCTCCCCTCAACTTTATTTATAAGGCTCGACACTCCCGGCGCACGGTTTTGACGAGGGTGCCAAGGTCTACCGAGCCCCTCCCGCTGACAGCTCTGGGCTCGCTGTCCATGTGGACCCCAAAAGTGACAGACTCCAGCT
Organism: Spirometra erinaceieuropaei; assembly: GCA_902702965.1. Classification (NCBI taxonomy): domain Eukaryota; kingdom Metazoa; phylum Platyhelminthes; class Cestoda; order Diphyllobothriidea; family Diphyllobothriidae; genus Spirometra; species Spirometra erinaceieuropaei. The sequence continues at coordinate 120,340 of CACRXP010000962.1, read as the reverse complement.
GTTGCAGCCCTTCGATAAGTGGGATGGTGCTGACCTCGTTGATATGCCCATTCTGATTAAGATCAAGGGCAAATGCACCACCGATCACATATCCGCAGCCGGTCCTTGGCTTAAGTATCGAGGTCATCTTGACAACATTTCTAACAACCTTTTTATCGGGTGAGTCTAAGGAGCGTTCTAACTTCACCTTTACTGGGAGTCATTATGGTCCGATATTGGTGATCTAGGTCCGCTTCATTCTTCTCATTGATTCTGAACGCAGGGCCATCAACTGCGAGAACAATCAGGCTAACAAGGTTCTTCATCGTCCTTCCGGACAGTGGGACACGGTGCCGGCAGTTGCACGCAAATACAAAGCAGCTGGTGTGCCTTGGGTTGTTATTGGTGACGAAAACTACGGCGAAGGGAGTAGCCGCGAGCACGCTGCCCTGGAACCGAGACATCTGGGTGGCCGCGCAATTATAGTAAAAAGTTTCGCGCGCATTCACGGTAAAACACTATATACAATATACACTTTCTACTTAAGCTATCACAGTAGTACGTTTAGTATATTCTGTATCTTATTTCAGAAACCAACCTTAAAAAGCAGGGCATGCTTCCCCTTACATTCGCTAATCCCTCGGATTACGACAAAGTGCAGCCATCAGACACTGTCTCTTTAGTCGGTCTTGCCGGTCTGGCCCCTGGAAAGGTAACAGTTGGCTCTAATCGTAGACCTCTGGCTTTTTTTACAACGGTCACATCGTATGACTGCCTTATTTCTCCACTTAGCCACTCACCTGTCGCCTGAGGCATGCCGATGGT
>CACRXP010000962.1:105304-119511 GCA_902702965.1 Spirometra erinaceieuropaei | reverse complement strand
TGGACGCCATCCACTCCCCTGCCTTTGAGGTCCTCGGATGCTCACGTCGACAGGAAACACAACTGGTCCCACTACAACACGGAGTCGCCTCTCTGAGGAAAGCAGATTAAACAAGATCTATGCCGTTAGCGGACCGATGCCAGTAAAGTCATTTTCTTTCGACAATATAGCCTGGTGCAGAAGACGCTAAGGGAGGTTACGAATGATCGTCTAACGTGCAAGCTGGAGGAATTTTGAAGATACGCTGTTGAGGAACTACTTCGCGGTAATGAAAACAGTCTGCTACTATGCTACTTTCCAACTCAGATATGACAGCCTTACGGTCTTGCACATTACACATTATCGAGCACTAGACCGAGCAGTTTAGGAACAACTTCGGCCACCCATCCACAATCTGCAAGAAAGTTGTCATCAGACTTCTCTGAGTTAAAACCAATTATGGCCTCGGTGATCAGCCCTATCCACAATAGGCAGGCTGAGCATCAATAAAAACGCAGAGGAAACCAGCCAATCTGCAATAAGCAAAGAGGAGTCCCTTTCTCTGCATTGCTGACACGACATATGTCCGCCTGACAGCGCACCTCACGGGTAATGGGTCAGTCCCGGAAGCATATACAGTGACAAATAAGGTAAAGCATGGCAGTTCACTATTCCACACATTTTTCATTCACGCATTTTCCACCATGATGATGGACGCCTACCGTGAGGGGCAATTTAGAATCAGCATTAAATATCGAGCCGATGGATAGCTACTCAATGTCCTACGCTTGCAGATACCTGCCAGAGACTCCGATGCCAATGTCCACAAGCTCTTATTCACTGCCAAACACCCTGAAAGGGGAGGACATGCAGCGAACCGTGAAAATCTTCGACTATGACTGCTCGCACTCTAGACTGATCATTAGCTCAGAGATAGCGGTGATTACACACCAGTTGGCGCCAAATCGTGAATACGAATAACCTACCATAAGTGTCAGTGGGACTCACTTCGCAGCGGCGGGCCAACGTTTTACCAAGTCAGCACCATCTTATGGACGACCAGAATCTACAAGGAAATCGTCGATCGGATATCCAAAATCTGCCAGGTCCTTGACAGGCTTTTACATTCAGTCTGGAATCACTGTGACACCCTTTCAGCATTGAACTGAGGACGTACATGATTGTCGTTTACAGTACGTTTCTCCCATGGGCTGAGACCAGGTCAGATCACTGCAAAAATGAATCATGTTCATCTCATTTGTCTCCGAAATGTATTGTGGGTGAAGTGGGAGAAAACATTCCCCTAAAAAGAGGTGATAGAAATAACGAATGTGATTGGCAATTATGAATCAATAGTCTACAGGAGTTATGAACACCTGACGCAGCGGTTAATCTATGCCGCAGTCGATACTGCTGCCCTCAAACAAAGCGTGCAGAGGCAACGGTTAACAGACTCCCCAAAAGTTTCTTTCAGACACCCATTAATCAACCAAGAAAACTCGGAAACTTTTGCTAAGTCGTAAAAATGGGAGCAGGAGTCTTCGAGGCGAAATGAATAACGAATGGCGAATGGGTGGGAGGCACGCAAAACTCAAAAATCGTGGACTAATATGGCAACCGATCAACCCCTACTAACATTCCCACATTGCCAGCTGGTATTCAGGACGCAGATCTGTGCTGTTGGACACCTTCACATTCACCGTAATGCGAGCGCGATCCATTCATTTTACATACCACAAACATTACCACCGCCGCCGCCAGACGCATCAATGGAGACGCCCCCACCTGTCCTCCCTGTGGCACGTTATTTCAGACCCGGTTTGCCCTGCCTGGACTTCTTTTCACTCGCTGTACCGAGAATGCCGCCAGAACACGCTTGATGATCACCGTCACAAACAGTAGAGGCGCGGTGCCAAATAATTCACGGTGCGACCTCACATTCTAGTTGCGCATTGGCCGATAGTTTGCCAGTCAACCCTTTTCTATACGACTGGTGAATCGGTTCCTCAAGCTACGACCAGTACCTGTCAGTTTCACCTTTCCCGCCCACAGAAAAGTTGCACGTTTAACCACCGCAGGAGCTTATCTGGTGGTAACACACACGACAACAGTCGTTGAAATATTACCTTGTTTCCAGACCATAGGCAGTTTGGCCGTCGCGAACAACGATATCGAACTCGTGCTCCACAGAATAAGTCCGCCATCAGTGAATCCTCTCACCAGACTTGCCTCGATAGTAAGACAATGTCAGGACCACCGGAGGTTGGTTCGGGTGCAGTAGTTAACACGGTCAATCAGTCTGTCTATGCAGAACGGCATTACCGACAAAGACAAGCGAGACTGGAATAACCATTTCTGGCTTATTAACCGTCGTCAGCCAGTCATACCCAACCCCGAAGTTTGGAACACCCGAGTCTCGAACTCGCGACCTATTAGTTAGAAGTCCACGTCTCTAACCACTGGGCCACGGCCCGTTGCCCTGTCGGTTTCGATCGGGAATATGCAATGTTAGGGGACACTCACCGATCGTTCATACGGAACTCACTCGTTCCGCTGTGCCTTATGGGCTCTCTCTCGAGCCCAACCAGCAGCCGCTCAGCGGCGCATGATATAGGTAGAAGGGCATTACTGACAAAGACAAGGAAGACCGGAACGTCCACTTCTGGCTTGTTAGCCGTCGTCAGCCAGTCATACCCAACCCCAAAGTTTGGAACACCCGAGGCTCGAACTCGCGACCTGTTAGTTAGAACTCCAAGGGGTCAGTTGCCTTGTAGGCTTTCGATCGGGAATATACAATGATGGAGGGGTGCTCACCGATCGGGTGCTCCACACTTCGGGGTTGGGTATGACTAGCTGACGACGGTTAATAAGCCAGAAATGGCCACTTCAGTCTCCCTTGTCTTTGTTGGTAATACCATTCTGCCTACATCATGCGCCGCTGTGCGGCTGCTGGTTGGGCTCGCGAGAGAGAGCCCGTAAGGCACAACGGAACGAGTAAGTTCCGTAAGAACGGTCGGTGAACGCCCTCTACCATTGTATATTCCCGATCGAAAACCGAAAAGAAGAAAGGTAGGATATGGTGACTGGTTTAAAGGGTTCTCTCGATGGTATTAGCTCAAGTAGGGGCCACATAAAGTAGGATATCCTGAATCTCTTTAACTAGTTCGCCTCACTGCCATTGTGAATTCTTTATAAATATAAAAACAACCTCCAAGTCACACATATATAAGCACCTGATTAAACGGTATTTCCGTGTAGACATTTGATATCACCCTTCTGACTAAGTTCCCGTTCCCAAGAATATGCCGATAGGGGAATATCAGCCCATTTTTCACTTCGGTATTCATATTTCCGGCCAATTATTTACCCTTCGATGCATTCTGGGAAAACGATATAAATTTTGGCAGACAACGATTATCCAACTCCTTGATTCCGTTGCAATACTCGATTAGATCAGCGGACGTTCCTTCTGATAAAACATGAAATCTGAAGATATATTCTCGGAATTCCCCAACTACTGCCTAACACCAAACTTCTGAAAAATTATTCAGACATAAAATAAAGCGACTGAGTGTTTCTTGGACAGAGCTGCCAATCCCCTATCTAGGAGTCACTTCGAGGTATGCATGTACATTCTCGCTTGCGTTGTCATTTAACACGCCTATGTAGCTTGAAAATGGACGCCTTTAATGAGACAATACTGTTGAACACTGTCAGTTGGAAATACTTATTGTCCCTCGTTCTGGGTTGTTAGATACATTGGACCACGGAGGATCGTTTGCTTCAGTCCTGTGCCACCGACGCGCACAGGCCAAGAACAACATGATGCTTCCCCAAATAGAAGTCACATACAACACGATCCGTCAGTACGGGGAGTTGGTGTGACTGTCGTGATCTTCAGCCGACGAAAAGGATTCGACTCCATAAAGTTACTGTTAATGACAGCTTGCACGACCACTTGAAAAGTGACGTCTGCCAGTTGATGTGCTGACCGAACTCGATATATTTAGTAAGTATGAACTGTCTGAAAAACGTAGGACTTAGATCGGCGGATCGCCACCTAACTATCGAACTTTACTGTCGATTCGAACGCCTTCCAGCATTAACAGCTGCCGCTGGGCATGTCAGCCGACTAGGCCACGCATGCCATCTGCCTAAAGAACTCTCTCCAGTACTACCTCTCCGATTCTGCACCCAATCTGGCGTCACTTTCCTGGTGGCCAGTCGAGCAAGTGGACAGGTGTATTAATATCTGTGCCAGCACACATATTCTGCCCAAGAATTTTTAGAACTCTGTTCCGACATGCCAACCGATTATTGACCACTGCGTCCTGTCTAACGATCTCAGAGTAGGTATGTATCGGTTTGCTAGGCGACGAGAAGTACAGTGCGTGACAGATCTCATGAAATGTTGGCCATGATTCTGAAATCCGTTTTCGATTAGGAAGGATTACCTGAGCGCGGTTGTAATATTGATTATTTTGCGACATAATCCTATAATATTTTGAACTTGCTAGGGTGTTAGCTTTTGAATGCACTGCTTTTAAATTTCCTATAAAAACCGTACTCTGTAAAAATGGCTACTTATTTAGCATGCATTTTTCACACTGATTTTCAATGGCCTCGCAAATTCAAATATATTTGATAGAAAGCACGAACAAAAATACGTTTTCTTGCATCTATTTGATAGAGACTCGAGTCATCTTCATATTTTATACTCGAAGAAGAAGAAGTATAATTAGGTTTTAAAAAGGTTTTTCGATTCCCGAAAAATTTGGTGTCTGGTCAGCCATTACATTAGCGCTTAGTGATTTCAGTCTGCAAGGTGCATGAGTGCCCCGTAAAGAAAATCACATATTCTTCTATGCTTTTAAAAAGATATCATATAGAGTCCGTAAGATTGTGCAATGTATAAGGAATATGTTGTACAGTTAACGTGGAGAAGTGATAAACGGGGAAGTACAATGATGTATGAATGGACATTGCATGGTCTTAAAAATATCATAATTAGAAACTTTTTTAAAACCTACTTATGCTTCTTCTTCAAGTATAAATATGAAGATGACTCGATTCTCTATCAAACAGATGCAAGAAAACGTATTTTTGTTCGTGCTTTCTATCAGAAATATATTTGAATTTGCGAGGCCATTGAAAATCAGTGTGAAAAATGCATGCTAAATAAGTAGCCATTTTTACCGAGTACGGTTTTTACAGGAAATCTAAATGCAGTGCATTTAAAAGCTAACATCCTATCGAATCCGAAATATTATAGGATTATGTCGCAAAATAATCAATATTACAACCGCGCTCAGGTAATCCTTCCTAATCGAAAACGAATTTCAGAATCATGGTCAAAATTTCATGAGATTGGTCACGCACTGTAGAATCTGCCAATATAGTATTTGGGATAACTTGCATGAGCAAAAGCATGTGTTGAGCAAGCGCGCATACCAGGATTCATATGTTGGAAAATTCGAGGAGAATCAAACCCAAATCAGTAGTCCCAAGTGAGCCGGAAGACCATTTGTCTTTCAACTTTTTAATTTACTCAGAAATCAATCGTTGACTTGGAGTAGATCAGTCTATTTAAGACTTATAGGCTCCGACCTAAATTTTACATGAATATTTAGGCCGAAGCTTATCAGCCACGGTGGAATAATGGCGTAATATTCCTAAACTGCCGACAGAAGGCCAATAATATACGCCCAGGTAGCACGATCTGCCGTATTGATAGCACGGGTATTAGCTGTCCACATACACGTCATAGTGAAAATTGCAAAGCACGGAAGTGTTTTTGTCGGTTATGATACCTGTATAAAACGGCGATTCGGATTCAAGTTCTGGCAACGTTCCAAGTACACGATACTGTTCGCTTCATCTTGACGATCTAATAGCCGGCAAAGTCAAATAAAACTTTCCGCAAGTAGGGTTCTTCTCTGTAATTCCAGCAACAATAATTTAAAATCGTGTGAAATTAGGTGATATTTGAATATGAATGCTTTCTGCGTTGAGGCAACGCAAATAGCTCTGGTGGTTCGCATGCAATAGTCAAGAATCTATCGTCTATTAATTAGCTTATGGTTATATTCCATGCTCACTCGCGTTTGGCTGCATCTAGGTGTGCTTTTCTGTTTTCCAGCATGTTTAGGCATTCTTTTCGCCATTTCCCGAATTTCGACAGATTCCACAATATGTCCAACTTTGTGGAACCTGCCTAAGGGTCAGATAAAATAGTCCCGATATGTCCTAACGACTTCCAAGTTCAAGTTTTCTTTCCGAACTAGCAGGAAAATAGTTGTCAAATTCGTTTAAGACGTAGAAGTTCAAAAATTTCGAGGAAGCATGTGAAAACGCGAGTAATATACTGGAAAATCTAATGTTTGCGAAATTTTGCAAAACCTAACTGATCCGCTCCTCGTTGGGTCAGTATCAAGAATAATGTTATTTTGTACAAAACTTTGTTTCGCCTGTGCCCTACATCCAAAGCATGTATGATATTCATGAGATTGTTATAGGCGACTACGATCCTTTGGACTGGAAAGCTATTATTCGCTGACTTATGATTCACATGTGTTAATATTACAATTTCTTTTGGGTGAGCTTTTGTATTTGTGACATATTTAGATGTACTGGGCTTTATACATTTTATCTCAACTTTACTCGTTTGGTCAGAAAATCTGCGCTCGAAAAGCGTTTGCAGAAACCGCTGAGGAAGTAGTTTCCTAGGTATGCAATCACTGACCTAGAGAAAGCCTCATACGATGGACATTTTCTTGCAGCCAGACGACCAACGCCCACTGCTCCTTCCTCTCGTCCCCATCCGTCCGAGTGACAACAGTGTAACCTCATTTTCATAATCTGCTACTTGAGGGTTGGGTGATGGTCAAACAGGCGTCACCTACCTCTCCACTCATCGTCTGTTATGACCACCGCTATCATCACCATCATCTATTGTGAAACGGAAACGCGCTGGCCTGCCCTCCCCCCTCCCCCGACCATCGTTTCGTACTGTCCACCCCTTCTCTCCCCGCTCACGGTCTGCCTCCGTGCGCGCAGACAACTGGCAACCCCCCCCCCCTCCCCCTTCCCACGCCCACAAACTCCTACTCACATCGAGACTTTGTGGTGGTGCTATTCTGGTGTGCGCACTGTCATTTCCGTCTTCCCCCCTCCCCTCTCCCCTTCAACGGGCTCAGTGAACCGCTAACCGGATGTGACCATTTTTTGCTTACAGATTTTCAGACTGCTGCTTCGGGAACAGAGGCGAATGGGGTGGGGGCAATGAGACGGGTCTTGAAACACGTGCCGTCCAACGCACCTTCGACTCGGCGATGGGCTCACGCGAGGCTGTGCGCAAGCAGCGCTCACCACGGCAACCGCTCCGACAATGTTGCCGCCCTGATTACGGTGGACGCAGGCGTGCGTGAGTGTTTGCGTGCACCCGCTACTAAAGGACTTCCGCTGCGACGACGACGCCGACCATCGGGGAAGGGAGATCTGGGCAGGAATCCACTGCCAGCTCAGTAGTAAGAGCCTTAAATAGGTTTGATACATCGGTTCTGGCGACAATTATGGGAGCAACATCGGAGTAAAGTTGCGAAGCACCTTTTGTTTATGTGCTCAATGCAGTCACGGGAGCGAGCAGATTTAAAACAGTCTATTCAAACTGACGGCTGAGGCATTTCTGGAAAACCTGGTTCCTCAGCGGATCTCCTACTTAATCAGGCCGTCTGTCTCAATAATACCTCAAAAATCTAATATCACCGTGCTTATTGTGACGACTCGTCGACCGTACATGCAGTGTTTCCCCAAATAAATCCCATATCCAGTGAAGACATTGCGTGAGAGGATCAAGCGGTCTGGATTTGTAAAGGAGAGGATGTCTGGTTAAGTCTGGTATTACAAATAAAAATCAGAATCGGGAAAACTTCTAAAGCTCTGAAAGGGTTATACGGATAACACAAGTCACAATAGCAAGCTATGCACTTCGTTTTTGCTGTATTTCCCGCATGTATAGTTCTTCCATGTACACCGGTCAAGCAAATATGATCTCGCTGCAGGTTCATTTAACAGGCAATTTTATCAGCAGACAGCGAGTTTCAAAAGGCGCTTGGCGGCTTATTTTTTCTTTACGTTCGTTTATTTTCCCGGAAGTTAGTGCCCCTATGTGATTAAACTTACCAGGATCCGTTAAAAATACACAAGCTGCCAAGAGAGAGTCAGTAGTATACAAAGGCCACATGGTTCACCATACCGACAGCATAGGTCCTAGAGGTCCAGCCAGGTGTTGGGTCGCCTTTGTGCGGCTGCAGGGCGCAGCTGTTTTTGCCATTCATGCGTACCGCGACCCAAAGTCTACGGAATTCTACGCTTCATCTTGGTCTAGTAGGCTTAAGGGTAAACGAAGTCTAGCCTTCTACTGATGAGTCAAAGCACCATGATCAGCCTTCTCGTCTCTTCCCAACAGCAAACATTTAATTTCCTAACACTGCGTTCTTCGCCAACTGGTACATTAGGTGAGCTAACTCATGAAATATCCATCGAAATTCCAAAATTCGTTCTGGTTACGAAAAGATAAATGAAGCAGGGTTGTAAAACTAATCGTTTTGTAGCATAATTCTATAAAAATTCAGTTACCTCAGGATGTCGGCTTTCGGGAGAACTTCTTTTCCGTCGAATGCAAAAACTATAATCTGTAAAAAAATGACTGCTAAATTAGCATGCATTTTCCCCACTGATTTTCGACTCCCTTAAATGTTCAATTATACTTCATGGAAAACATGCATAAAAATATTCACTCCTTTGCTCATTCGGTAGGAAATGACGTCTTCTTCCAATTTTATACTCAAAGGAAGGGTATAATTCACTTTTTAAAAAAAGTTTCTAATTGTGAGATTTTTTAATACCATGAAATGGTCGTTCATAAAACGTCATGCCTTTGCATCTGCCAATGTGGCTTGTGAGGTTAACAATATGGCTCAAATCCACTGCCAAATTTCCTGAACCCCATATACTCTCCTCTTAATACCGTAGAGAAATGTATGGTTTTCTTTACGCGGAAAATATACGGCTTGTAGTTTGGAAACCCAGAATGCAAGCTTAATAGTAGGTCAGGTTCAAAATTATTTGGGAACTGGAAAAGTCGTTGAAAACCGAATTATACCATTCCTTCGAGTATGAAATTGTAAGAAGACGTCATTTCCTACCGAATGAGCAAAGGAGTGAATATTTTTATGCATGTTTTACATGAAGTATAATTGAACATTTAAGGGAGTCGAAAATCAGTGGGAAAAATGCATGCTAATTTAGTAGTCATTTTTTACAGATTATAGTTTTTGCATTCGACGGAAAAGAAGTTCTTCCGAAAGCCGACATCCTGGGGTAACTGAATTTTTATAGAATTGTGCTGCACAACGATTAGTTTTACAACCCTGCTTCATTTATCTTTTCGAAACCAAAACGCATTTTGGAATTTCGGTGGATATTTCATGAGTTAGCCCATCTACAGTATATACATAACAGTTGCTCAAGTCCCAATACAGCTGTGTTTCCCAGTGGTGAATTCAACTTTAGATGCCCCAACAGTCTTCTGAATTTGCACCCCAATTCTTCATTCCTCGCCTATTTCCGGTCGATTTCTGATTTTAAACATTGCCTTCAGTCTTAAGGTAACCCATATGGATTACATTTTTCCCATGATGTATGGTGATATCCATCCTCGTCTACTTCTATCACTTTTATGGTATAATTTAACACCCGTTATTTGCTGCCGTAGACAACCATCAAGCAGTAAATTTTTCGATGTTCTTATGCATTATCATGCATTTACAGATAGACACCTTACATTTCGTTGCCGAGGACGTCCATGTGACTAACACGGAACGTTTAGCTCGCATACTACCGGCGTGATATCCAGATGCATCTGAATTCACTTATGAAATTGCTTAATTTCATTCTGAAGTGCTTTGTCTGAGGCTCACTGGCATTTTTAAATGCCAAATCTTTAGTCTCTTCTGAAACTGATACGGTAACTTGGAGCAAATCAGCCGGAATAATGCTTTAAAGGCTCGGCCTGAAAATTGGCATAAATATTTGCGGTAATCGCGTAGTATTCATAAACCGCTAACAGGCAGACAGCAATACTCATATGCTGTATGATTTTACCATACTTACGTTACAAGTGTTAGTTAAATGTCCAGATACGTACTTCGCCAATATTGTGCCGTTGCATGACGAAGCTGAGAAGACTTCGGCCCATCAGTGCCCCCCCCCCCTCCCCAGTTTTCTCCGCGTACTTTCTGGTGGATACTGAAAGTGTCTCCAGCGAGTCCATTTTCGGCAAATTATATGGATTGATAAAAAAGCATTTTTAATACCTAGGAATCAAAATATTTTTCTACTTTTGACTGCCCCTGCGGGTGGACGTTGGGAATTTGTTCAAAAAGCCGCCTCCTTAGGTTAAACTCACAACTTCGACATCTTATAGTGATCACGTGTGTCTGGAACAGCATTGTCCTCCGGAACTTTTAATTTGATTGATAGTACAGCACGTGCCCTTCGGCCGATGTTTTCATTCAAGAACTTTGACAAGGGTGACAGCTAGAGACGACCAGCTTCACAGGGTAAAAGAAAGACAACTAAGGCTGAGGAACAAGTGATTCAAAAGTTTGCAGGTTTCAACACTTACCTATACCTGGCTTTACTGTCCTCAGGACTCTAATCGTTGCACCAGTGTTTTTACGTCGAATGATTAGGCAGATAATTTTTCTTGCTTTTGGGAGCAGCTTTTCCCAATAAATTTCTCGTTTATTGTACCACGACAAAACGTTTTCTGTAGCTTACATACAAAATGAATTTCTGATTTGAAATAAGCAACATATTCGTAAAACACGGCACAACGGTTTTCGGTCTGATTGAATCCTTCTACTCCTGTAACTACAATCAATTTGCTACTTACAGAGCAGAGAGATAAGGAAGGAGGGGAAATAAATAAAAATAAATTACATAATAAGCAAGAGCAAAAGAAAGAAAGGCAGAAAACGAAAAGCGGCCGTGAACGAAGAGGAAGTGCTCACGACTATTATGCTAGCAGTGATGGGACGGGGAAGACAGAGTAGGGAGAGAAGGAGGAAGAGGGGGAGGAGGATGGAGAGGATAAAGTTTGTTGTTGCAGTTGCTGCTAACTGTCACGACAATGGTAATGATTGTGGTGGTGAAGATGGTGTTGATGGTGTCGATGGTGTTGATGGTGATGTGGAGGAGGCGGAGGGGGATGATAAAAGGGCTGTATCTTTTTCAATTGGTCGAAAGACAAAGTAATTTTGAATGATAAAGCGTTAATTATAGACAGAAAAAGCATAAGAAGCTGAGGAAAATGTATCACCGATGTGGGGGAGGAGAAAGACCGTTCTTCAGGACAATATTAACCGTGCATTGCATGATCTGTTTCACCCTAAGTGGATTTCCCTCAGATATAATTCTCGGTAAATTTGAAGTGAGGTTCAACTTATTAACCCTGAGATGCCTACCCTTCAGTGTAAATAAAGTAAGCAAATTATAAACAATTATCTTAGGTAACCTCTGGATACCCGGCAATATTGCCGTGATCCTACAATCCCGAATACGATTGTAATGAATAAATGCTTGTTACAAACCCCTTTGATGATAAACAGGCCAAAAAATAACTGTTAAAAAGATGCATCCAATTCACATTTCAACTTGTGAGCTTCATGACAGTACAGTCGTCGCAACCGTCGACGTTTTCCGTGTGTTCCACAGCAAGGTGAGGCAGACACGGTTACTTGCGCGTGAATTAGTTAATGGTGATAGTAGGCTTGAACGACATCTACCGCACTCTTCCCTCCCCCACCTGGGCCGGGCTTCATGAGAGAATCAAGAAGACAGGAGGCTGGAGAGGATGCAGGTGGCTGGCATGGCAAAAACCCGCACCTAGATGTACCGCCACACCTGGTCCACAACGTACACTGACCAGGATTTTAATCAACAACAGCATCACAAGGGGCCAGAAAGAGAATGTCTGGGCGGCCATGCTCACGACCTGTATACCCAACGGGAGCGCGAGCGCATCTACCGGCAGGGAACCAGGTGCCAGAGAACTGCCAGCGCACACCAGGCTGCGAGAGCCACGGCTTGCTGAATAATGACATAGCAGGCGCTCGCAAACCTTAAGGCCCAGAAGCTTGAAACACAGCCCTGCATTGAGCCTGGGCCAACACCACTGAAAGGAAATGGAGTCAGTCAGTTGTCAACTGATGCGGTTCATAGAGAGTGAATAATTACCTGACCGACAGTTTGCTTCAAGTTTTCTTCAACTCTCCCAAAGACAATGTATTTGGACGATGTCACAAGGGGGGAATAATGGTCCAAGGTCACCATCGAATACCTGCTGTCAAACTGTTATTTGGAGGACTATGGTGATGACGCTGTTCAACTTGAGTGTCTCCACCTATGTCAGGGAATCATCCACATATTGTCCTCTGAGCTCACTTCTTGAGTCTTCTTTGGTATTTCCGTGGTACTTTCGAAATCTCAGCTCGATTTAGGGAATTTCGGTCAGAACATAGGCTGGGGACTTCGGTGGTGCACAAACGAAACTAAATACTTCCACCGGCGCGCAAGTATCTCAGGTTGAGGTAGTGTCGGTAACATGAATTTCAGTTGCATGTATAATTTGTCAAAGAGCCCAGACCAGCTTTCATCTTGTTTAATGGCCAACTGCCCAAGGATATGGTAGGTTCGTCTTAGCTTAAATATCCTAATTCCATTATCTTTTTTGCTGACAAAAAGCTGATAGGTACCACCACCGAAAAATCGATAAAACATAGCTCAGGAGTGGGCAGTCTGATGAGCAAGACAAAGCACTCCTCTTTGGTTCACGGAACTCTGTCTCCCAATAAATCAGCATAATTTTTAGGGCAGGAGTTTTAAAAATGCCAAGTGTCTTTTCTCTAAATTATACTATAATTTCGAGAGAGTATTCCGGGTTTTTACAGGAATATTCGCATGTTTTGATAAGACAGGGAAATGTGGATCCTCGTATTGCAGTTGGCTCTGCGCCAAATTCCATGCAGGTTAGGGTTAGGATTAGAATTGGGGTTGTTGTTAGGGCTTGGAGGGTTAGTGTTAGGGCTAGGGTTAAAGTTGGCGCATGATAGTAAGCATCCCACAAGAATCTAAAGTAAAACCACCTGCAGGCGGGGGCCCAACCCATGTTTTTTACAACTTATTTAGTCATGCATATTTTTGTATCGCTCAGATTATTTAAAAATCTCTTTGCTGAGTTTTCAAGCAGGAGGATTTCCCCTGCCTTCAGAGCCACAAGCCAGGGACTTAGTGTTTTAATATGTAAAGAGTTTTCGTTATAATGGCCATAGAACGTCGGAGTACGTACAAAACTAATTAAGCTCAGAATAACCGCATTTGCTCTCCGGAGCTTCCAATATAAAGGGAATTTATTCAAGCTCCCGCTTCTTCTTCTCCAGCTACCTTACATGGAAATCATGCTGCCGCTGGTTAGTCCTTGTGTGCGGATGAGTTCTAATGATTTTTACCAGCATTTTGGTCGCATACTGTTCTCACGGCACCCTGCCAGCGTCGTTTTGTTAGACCCTTCTGGACGTCTGAAGCAGAGCAGTGTGGGAGAGCTGCGGCTAATGCAGAATTGTCTTCTCGCCCAATAGGTTGCGCGCGCCCAGTCCTACTCTCCTGCCTGCTGAGCAGCTCATGTCCTGGTTGGCCGGCCGTCTCTGATATCCGCTAGCCTCAACGAATCAGAGTACACACAAGCGCTCGCGCGCGCACGCCACGCCCTGAAACAGGAAACGGACGAAAAGAGGTGAGGGAGTGAGTGGGGGAGGGGATGGTTGAGCAGAAGACAGCGGAAGTTTCTGTGAGGCAGGAAGAAGGGGCAGAAGGGAGGGAGCCCTGCTGCCACGCTATCAGCGACTCAATGTTAAGATTCCCTTCCTGATGACAGGGGGAAGGAGGGGAAGTTAGGCGCTTTTCACGAGGCATTCTACGTCCGCTCCTACAAGGACTGCCTGCCTGACAGAGGGTGTATACTTCGCGCGCGCGCGCGCCCATATACAACGCACGACCGGATCTGGTGCTGGGCAGGACTTCTCTGCAGTCTCCAGTTGAACGATCTCTCGTACGCAGCGGCAGCAGCAACAGCAGCCAATTTCCTTCCGCAACTAGAGCGGCAATCG